>PVKC010000403.1:43271-69606 GCA_004027635.1 Crocidura indochinensis | reverse complement strand
GCAGCTGTCAGAAGAGATGAAGTCATGAAATTTTCCTACACATGGATGCACATGGAATCTCTCATGCTGAGTGAAATAAGTCAGAGAGAGAGAGAGAAAAACGCAGAATGGTATCACTCATCTATGGGTTTTAAGAAAAATGAAAGACATTCTTGAAATAACAATAATTTTCAGACACAAAAGAGAAAAGAGCTGGAAGCTCACCTCATGAAGCTCACCACAAATAGTGATGAGTTTAGTTAGAGAAATAAATACATTTTGAACTGTCCTAATCATGAGAATATATTAGGGAAATGGAGAACCTTTCCAGAGTACAGGCGGGGGCTGGTGGGTGGAGGAGGGAGATTTGGGACAATGGTGATGGGAATGTTGCATTGGTGATGGGTGGTGTTCTTTACATGACTTAAACCCAAACACAATTATGTATGTAATTAAGGTGTTAAAATAAAAAAAAGAAAAATTACAAGATCTAGGGATAATAGAAATATATAGGGCCCTCCATCCCAAGAAAGCAGAGTATACATTCTTTTCAAGCTCAGAAACAACCTCTCCAGAATAGACAATGCCTTAGAATATAAATCTAACTTGTATAAAATCACAAATGTAAGGTTCATTAGTTGCACCCTATCAGATCACTATGCTACAGAGGTCAAAAATGACTGTAAGGGGCCCGGGAGATAGCATGGAGGTAAGGCGTTTGCCTTTCATGCAAACGGTCATCGGTTCAAATCCTGGTTTCCCATATGGTCCCCCGTGACTGCCAGGAGCATTTTCTGAGCATGGAGCCAGGAGTAACTCCTGAGCACTGCCGGGTGTGACCCAAATCCACAAAAAAAAGAAAGAAAAAAATAGAAAGAAAAATGACTGTAAGAAGAGGCAATGGAGAAAATCCAACACCTGGAGATTAAACAACATGCTGCTCAACAACAGCTGGATGAAAGAGTAACTCAAGGAAGAAATAAAAAGATTCCTTAAGACAAACGATAATGAAGAGACAATTTGTCAAAAATGTGGGACACACCAAAAGCAGTAATAAGGAGGAAATTCAGCAATACAGGCCTATGTCAGGAAAGAGGAAAATGACAAAATCAGAAGTTTAAAGGGTCACCTTAAGGTGCTGGAACAATTGCAACAAAGAAACCCAAACACATTTGGAAGAAAAATAATAATAAAAACCAGAGCATAAATAAAAAATGTGGAAACTAAGAAAACAATACAGAAAATAATGAGACCAGGAGTTGTTTTATCAAAAGAATAAACAAGATAGACAAGCCACAGGAAATTATCACCCCCCCAAAAAAAGATAGAAAACAACCTAATAAATAGGATCACAAATGAAAGGGGAGAGATTACAACAGAACCCTGAGAAATACAGCACATCATGAAGTCTTATTATGAACAACTATACTCAGTTAGGCTAGAGAATACAGAAGAAATCAGGAGATTCATGGAAAAATATCATCTTCCCAGACTGGATAAGGAGAATGTAGAAATCCTAAACAGGCCAATCACAACTGAGGAAATTAAATCAATAAGTAAGAAACTCCCCAAGAACAATGGCCCAGGCCTAGATGGTTTTACAGGGGAATTCTATCAAACAGTCTGAGAAGAATTACTACCATTGATCCACAGACACTTCCAAACCATTTAAAAGACAGGAACCCTTCCTAATTACTTTTATGAGGCTAACATAACACTCAAAGACACTGCCAAAGAAGTAAACTACAGACCAATTTCATTAATGAACATTGATGCAAAAATTCTCAACAAAATCTTAGCAAACCAAATTCAGCATTACATCAAAAAGATTATACACCACGATCAAGTGGACTTCATACCAGAAGTGCAAGGATGGCTCAGCATATGCAAATCAATCAACATCATACACCACATCACCAATAAGAAAGACAAAAACCATATGATTATATAAATCGACGCAGAGAAGGCATTTGACAAAATCCAACATCAATTCATGTTAAAAAAAAACACTCAGCAAAATAGGACTGGAAGGAACCTTTCTTAAGATAGTTACAGCTATCTATGAAAAGCCCACAGTCAACATTATCCTTAATGGTGTAAAACTGAAAGCATTTCCACTAAGGTCAGGAACTAGACAAGGCTGTCCATTCTCTGAGAAGTCCGTGCAATAGCAATCAGAAAAGAGACGGTAATCAAAGGAATTGAAATAAGGAAAGAAGAACTCAAAGTATCTCTTTTTGCAGATGATATGATGATATACATGGAAAACCCTAAAGAGTCCACAGTAAAACTCGTAGAAACAATTAACCAATACAGCAAAGTGACAGGCTACAAAGTCAATACACAAAACAAAGTAGGGTTCCTCTATACAAATAACAAGTAGAGGAGAAAGGTTAAGGAGACAATCCCATTTAAAATAGTATACAAAATATCAAGTACCTAGGAATCAACCTTACAAGGGAAGGACCTATACCAGGAAAACTTAAAAACACTTCAGAAAGAAATCGAAGAAGATCTAAAGAAATGGAAGAACATTCTATGCTCATGGGTAGGTAGAATCAACATAGTCAAAATAACTATCTTACCTAAACTTCTATGTAGATTTAATGCAATCGCTACTCAAATTCAGACATCATTTCAAAGACTTAAAACAATCAATCACAAAATTCAACTGAAACCACAAAAGACCTAGGATAGCCAAATACATACTGAAACACAAGAAGCTGGGTGGCATCTTGTTACCTAACCTGAAGCTATACTATAAAGTCATAGTGATCAAAACAGCAAGGTACTGGAACAAAGAGCCTCAGGCCAGTGGGTTAGAACAAAATTTCCAGATATCCCCCAGATGTACAGTCAACTAATATTTGACAAAAGAGCCAAGAATTTGAAATGGAACAAAGAAGGTTTCTTCAACAAATGGTGATGGTACAACTGAAAAACCATCTGTAAGAAACTGAAAATTTATCCATTCCTCACTCCTTATACAAAAGTCAACTTAAAATAGATTAAAGACCTTGAAATCAGACTCGAATCTATAAAGTTTATTGAGGAAAAATAGGCAGAACACTTGAAGACCTATATATCAAAAAGGTCTTCAAGGATAGAATGCCAGTGACAAGAAGTTGAGCATTAAACAAAAACATATGTGAATACATCAAACTAAAAAGATTCTGCATGGCGAAAAAAAACCCTAGTTAATACTAGAGAACAGTTAACGGAATGAAAAAAATTCTTTGCACTCAACACGTCAGTTAAAGGGCTGATATCTAGAATATACAAAGTGCTCAGAAAGCTGAGCCCATAAAAATCTAATAAAGCCATAGAAAAATGGGGAGATGAAATGAATAGGCACTTCTCTGAGGAAAACCAAAAGATGGCCAACAGACCCATGAAAACATGCTCACCTTTACTCATCTTTAGGGAAATTCAAATCAAGACAACAACAAGGTACCCCCTTATACCAATGAGGATGGCTCACATCAAAAACAACAGATAGCATGAAAGTAAGGCATTTGCCTTTCATGCAAAAGGTCATCGGTTCGAATCCCGGTGCCCCATATGGTCCCCTATGCCTGCCAGGAGCAATTCCTGAGCACGGAGCCAGGAGTAACCCCTGAGCACTGCCGGGTGTGACCCCCCCCCAAAAAAAAACTCACGAAAACAAAAACAATCTCTGTTGGCGGGGATGTGGTATGAAAGGAACTCTCATCCACTGCTGGTGGGAATGCCCCCTAGTCCAATTCCTAGGGAAAACAGTCTGGAAAGTGCTCAGTAAACTCTGAATTGAGCTTCTATTTGACCCAGCAATTGCTCTCCTGGGTATCTATCCCAAAGTTGAAGGACATTCATCCCAAAGAATTTATACACCCCACTGTTTACTCACTCAGTACTATAGGCAAGATTTGGAACCAACCTCTATGTCCAACAACAGATGGTTGGATCATGAAAATATGGTATCTATACACAATGTAACACTATATAGCAGTTAGAAATGACACAATTGCAGCAACATGGATGTATCTACAAATATTATATTAAATGAAGCAAGACAGTGATGAAATATAACAAAATGATAGCACTATTCTGAAGTACCTAGAATATACACCATATATACTTGTAATACTCGTGAACAAATTCACTGGTTTAGCAGGGTAGAAATCTCAAACACTGTAATTATCAACATTTACTGAAGAATAGTGTCCAAAACAAGTGGAAGAGGAACAACACAAAGCCTTGACTACACATTATATCATAAATAAACCAGCAACAACAGAAACAACAGCATAGAGAGAATAGATATGTAATCAGCCCATAATGTCTTAGGGATCTTATACAGGATTACCGATAAAGAATACGATGGGAAGTTAGTGACTCCAGCGGAAGCATTTCATAACAATATGTTTTAATGCCTTAATCTTACTATTCTCTAGCCTAACTGAGTATAGTTGTTCATAATAAGACTTCATGATGTGTTGTATTTCTCAAGGTTCTGTTGTTATCTCTCCCCTTTCATTTGTGATCCTACTTATTAGGCTGTTTTCCATCTTTTTTGGGGGAGTGATAATTTCCTGTGGCTTGTTTATCTTGTTTATTCTTTTGAAAAACCAACTCCTGGTCTCATTGATTTTCTGTATTGTTTTCTTAGTTTCCACATTTTTTATTTCTGCTCTGATTTTTATTATTTTTCAAATAACCTCTCAGCTTTTCTGTCCACAGGGGTTCTTGGATACAAAGTGTGGACAACTCAAGTTGACACCTCGGTGCCCAGTCACACTTTATACCATACTCAGCTTGCATTATGAAATTTTCTTGATAAAACACTTTAACATACCCTTTAACTCTAGGTTATGCCCTCTATTAGAACCTGAAGCATATGACCAGCCAGACCACTGAAGCAGGCAACTGTTACCCCTGGACTTATATTATAGGACCTACTAATTGAACACGTTTAAGCAAACTAACATTCCCTTTCTCTTTTCTTCTCTCTTCCCACTACTTCTTTTTTTCTTCCTCTTCTTCTACCTTTTCCTCCTCATTATCATCAATTCAATTAATGTCAAATTAAAAACAACATTGTTACTTCCTCGTTAGGAAAGGAAATTCGATACATAAAGTGCTGCAGACAATACTACATAGGGTAACCACCTATATAGATAGACCTCATTAAACATTGTTTAGTACTCGAGAAGCAAAACCTATGTGTATCCAAAATTGCTCCAATCATCACCTAATCCTGAAACCCTCATTCATGGAGTCCCAACCCCATCACTAACAAAATCCTTAGAAATTTAGATAACCTCTCAACTTCAACACACTGGCCCAATCTCTCTTAGTTGATTTATTAGTTCCTTTACCTTACTCATATCATACTTACCTATCTTTCTGTTCTCATCCTATTTCTTGCTCTCCCCTGCTCTTTTCCTAAAGCTATACCTAAGCTAACTATTGTATGTTTCTATGTGGGCATGAGCACATAGAGATAGGACTCCTCCATGAGAGTCAAACATAAATTGTAAACAACCCATGCCTATAGTGTATATAGCCTCTCTCATATACTATTCCATCCCCCCTTCAGAAATTGGACTATCCCTTCACTCCCAATCCCAACCTGATTTCCCAATTTATTTAAGCTCTTTACCCTCAGTTCTTAATCCATTAGGCATCAAGACTGATCTCCTAACCCAATAAGCTATTACCCAGCACTCAAGCAAAGGGACACCCATTCAGACCCACACCTCATCCCTGGCAAGAAACTACAAATAACACCCCTGCTGACTCATGCTGTGTGGACCTCCTTCTCATCTCTTCCTAACGTGGACTGCTGTTTGATATCGGACTCAGCTCCAAAAGAATCCCCACGGCAAGAAATCTACCCAAGACCTCTCTCCCACAAATCTCTTCTCAATCTCAAGAAGACCAGGGTGTGTGATGAAAATATGCCCTGTATCCCACACCCCACAAGAAAATCTCAAAGGACAATGGGAAATCCTATACTTCCTTCATAAGCTTAAGACCTATATAATACTATCTCTTAACCTGTTTTTCCCCAAATGTAAGGTAATCTCCTGCCCTACTTTGTCCCTTTAATTACTTTTTAAAATTCATCTTAAAAATTCTTTCTTCTTTATATATATATAGGTATATATATTTTTATTTTTTGTCTTGTTTCTGTCTTCTCTTCCCATCCCCAAATGCACCAGCAATATAATGTAGCACCATTTTTTCCTGCAAAGGCATATTAAAAAAGGGGGGAAATTTTACGTATAAAAACAAACTCTTATCTACTAGGGATAAGAACTTACACTTTTTTACAAAACAGGGACACCTCTCACCTTGAGCAAAAGTCATGTGTACCCAACTTAGACTCTAGGTGATTAGACAGCGACCATCCAACCTTCAACCCTGGACCCCAGACATAGAAATGACACAGTTCCCCACAACAGCGCTAGGAACCAAACCCCCTCTGGGGCATCCTTAATACTGTACTGGCACCAACATGTTTGATATGATATCCTAACAATGAGGAAATGGCAACAACTTGATCTAAGAGCAGGTTGTCTTACTTCACCATCTAATGATAAGACAAAATCAGAAGATTTGTCATCCTTTGATCTGTGCAAAAGCCAAGATCGCTATTTACAGATGATTGACTGTGACAACCATGACTGGGCAGAATGTATCCTAGGTCGAACAACCAGTCCCTAGTCTAGGGTTCAACCTACTATCTGTACAACAACCAAGATCTCTAATTCCAAATATCTGACTGAGACAAATACAACTGAAGGGGTCTTCAGTTGTAATGAAAGACATTATCCCAGGCTTCATCCTAGGATCAGCACAATGACCAAGACCACCAACTACAGAAGATTGACTAAAACGACAGTGAAGGAACAGAACTCCTAGAACCATAAAGAAAGATTTCTTCATAAGCTTCATTCCTTGACTTATGCAGATACCAAGATGTCTAGATACAGAGATCTACTTTTTATCACCCATGATGGAGCAGATATCTTCCATACACCACAACAGGATCTAAGGGAGAGTAAATGAACATGCAAGGAGTAAGTAGTCATTCCCATGACAGGATGCTTCAAGGATGGAGAAACACTGTATCTATTAGACCAAGGGAATTTCCTCTCTAATTTCCCCAATATTTACTGTGCCTATGCGGAAAAAAAAAGCAGCAGCACAAAATAAGTTTTTGATTTTATTTCTTTATTTACTTTATTTATTCATTTTTGATCTTTGGTTTTGTTATTGTTGTTGTTGTTTTTTTTTCACTTCTTTTAGTGCTCCATTTTGTTTTTATTTCAGGACTGTGGTTATGCGGTGCTTGTCTTTATTGCTGTAATGCTCAATGGATTTTTTGTATGATTTTTTTTTCCATTTGTATTGCTATGGTGTTTCTTTTCCTTTTTGCCTTTCTTCTCTCAAACTGATGTTGAGAGTCTCTAAGGGCCCCGCCCATTTTTGGCTTGCTTGATTTCTACCTCATTCTATTGCTTTTCTTCTCTTCAAATGAATCACATAACTTGAACCATCTTGCTCCGCCTCTCTAATTAAGGGGCTATAATGGAGGGTACCAAGACCAAAAAGTTGTATGATCACTATGTAGTTATAAAAATGATCGGACTTAAACAACAAATCCAGAGCCAACAACAAAAGAATCGATACCCAATCTACAACAAGCTAGACACAGAGGGGACCACTTATACTAGCAAACCGGGAGGTGAGGGAGGGGGATATGTGATGCAAGTTGGGAATGGGGGTGGAGGGAGGACAACTTTGGTGATGGGAATCCCCTGACTCAATCTTAATATGTACCTAAAATATTACTGTGAAAGATATGTAATCCACTTTGGTCAAAATAAAAATTATTAATAAAAACATTTTAAATGACACTATACTAATTACCATTAATACCTAACTTATAATCACAAAGTACATTTAATAAAATTCATAAAATAATTTAGTTCCTGAAGACCAAACTCTATAGGACATAGAGTACTATACCTTATAATCACAGAAAACCAATCAAAGTGCTTTTTATTTGCTTCTATTTTGAAGCGTATGTTCAAAGACATAAAATTTTGTAAGGTATGCATTAATAGTAGCTACAAATGAAGACTGCTGTTGAACTGAGATGATATGATTACTGATACTGGAGCACTAAAGTTGATGCTCGCAGGTCTCTGTTATCATTATCAAAATCTAACAGGTTTTACCCATAATTATTTGGAATCTTCAAGGCATTCCTCAATAGTTACAAAGTAAGCTAAAACTATATACACTTGCTATTCTAAGCTAATTGTTTACTTCAAATACATATCCATTACCAAAATCCACAACACCTTATCCATAAGACTAAATACTAGTAGATCTGAAAACTAAAATGTTGATTTTATGATTCATTTGACCATAAAATGTTATGTAAACTGACATAAATTTATATATGGCCTTTAAAAAAATCCGTTTTGTGAGAATTACTATATATTAAATCCATTAAAGACGTAATATATTTGAATAAATGATGCTGTTTCAAACTTTACAAAAAGTGTCATGTGCTATATGGCATAGAGAAAATATTTAAAAATATTAAAATCTGCAAATTTCTGTCCATATTTGGTTCCAGGCATTTTATATAATATTTAAAATATATATAATTTTCAACTTATAAATGAGGACACCAATGCTCAAAAATAACCCAAGTTCAGCTAATTAGAGTTAAGTCTATAAGAAATTCTTCATCAATGTCTCTTATCAGTAAGGCATATATCCACAAGCAATTACTGAAAATCAATTGCAGGCAACCCTTCACATAGCATAGAAACCCATTAATTAGTCTGTTTTGTATATAGTAACTTTCTACAATAGTACTATATATATTAATAGTGTTTTCATGTATCTAAATGATAATTTTCAGTAATAAACATAAAATTAGTAAAAAAAGAAATCAAGTTAAAATAAAACATATCCTCAATTTTGGCACTGATGTACTTTAAGTTAAAATTACTGAGAAGCTGCTGCCTGACCATTAGCTGTGACTTTTGAGAAAAATACTGCCCAGAAGGGTCTGTGGAAGCTAATGATAAGAAGTGAGATAGAACTGGCCACAAAGAGTGGAACCTGATTGTTACCAAACACCACTGTAAACAGCTGCTTCTTGAATATCCGCTGTAGCTTTTGAAACCAACTCACCCAGAGGCCCCTGCAGAATCTACTTGATCAGAGCTGAACTGGCACCTCCCAAGGAGAGTGGAGTCAGAGGAGTCTGGCCAGTCTGCTTAGTTCTGCAGCTGCACACATATCCTATTCAATGAAATCTAGTAAAACATGCAGAAAACATTACATACACTGCAGGCGTAACACTGGGAAAATAATGCAAGTCAAAACCATGCAGATAGAATGTAGATGGCAGCTTTGATGACCAAAAAGTGCCAATCACCTACTTAGCCTTTCACATAATAAGTTTAGAAAAGAAATGTGGAAGTTGTTCATAGTACTCAAAGAAAGTATAGATAGAGCATAATGGGCCATAAATAAGAATCAAGAGGATATGAAAGTAGAAAACAGAAAACTCCAAAGTGAAATAATAGGACTGAAAAAAAATGGTAGTTGAAATAAAAACATCACTAGAAAGCCTTTTCAAAGAGTAATAGCAGCTAAGGACCAAATCAGTGAGCTGGAAGATAAGGTACATAACCACTCCATACAACAAAATAGGCTGGAAAATAGCGAAAAAAAATAATCATACAATGGAAAAAAATATCCTTAAAGAGTGTGAAAGGAGTGTGGCACAAATGGTAGGGCATTTGCCTCACACTTGGTACTAAGAGGAAAAATTATAGCTTTGAAAGCACACATCAGGAAGGAAGAACAGGCCTACATGAATAGCTAATGACATGGCTTATAAAATTAGAAAATGATTAACAAAATGAACCAAAAATAGGTAGGGAGAAGGAAATGACAAAACTTATATTAAATTAATTAAGTGCAAATCCAAAACAATCCAAAAGATCAACAAAAGCAAAAGTAGTTTCTTTGATTGAACAGGATTGATAAACCACTAGTAAAACTCACATAAAAAGGAGAGAGAAAAAATTAATTAGCTGGATTAGAAATGAAAGGGAGAGATCACTACAGACAATACAGAGATCCAAAGGTTAACCAGAGACTACTTTGATTTAACTATGCCACAAAACATGAGAACCTGGACGAAATGGATAAATTTTTTAATTCTTATCTTCAACAGTTGAATCAGGATGATCCTAGCACATATGCTAGATTCTAGCAGATCTAAACAGGCCCTTCACTAGTGAGGAACTTAAAATGGTAAGTCAAAAGTCTTCCCCAAAACAAAAACCCAGGCCCAGATGAATTCACTACTAAATTCTTTCAAGAGGAACTATTACCAATCCTTTCTATGCTCTTTCTGGTAATTGATAAAACAGAAACACTCCTGAATAGTTTTTATGAAGCTAAAATGATACCAAAATAAGACAGAGATGCTGCAAAAAAAGAAAACTACAGACCAATATCCCTGTGTTTACAGATGCAAAGATCCTTACAAAATCCAGCCAAATCAGAAGGTCATACAACATGACCAAGTAGTTTCATTCCAGGAATGCCAGGGTAGTTTACCATATGTAAATAAATCAATGTAATACAGTATCTCAACAACAAGAAAAATAAAAACCATATGATCATATCAATAGATGCAGAGAAAGCATTCAATAAGGTCCAACTGTCATTCATAATAAAAATGCAACAAGATGGTAATGGAAGGAAGTTTGCTTAATATACTCAAGTACATCTACCACAAGATAATGGCAAATGTTTTTCTCAATGGGGATAACATAAAAGCATTTCCTCTAAAATCTGGAACAAGACAAAGCTGCCCCTCTCACTACTCCTATTTACTATACTACTAGAAGCACTTTCCATAGCAACTAGACAAGAAAAAAATATATTAAAGGCTTCCAGTTAGGAAAGGAAGAAGTCAAGCTCCCAATGATTGTGCATGATATGATACTATATTTATGAAACTAAAGGCTCTACCAAAAAGCTTCTGGAAAAAATAAATTCATATAGCAAAATGGAAGTCTACAAAATTAACAAACAAAAATCAATGACCTTCTTTTATACACAAAATTTAATGGAGAATAAATGGTCATTAAAAAATCCCATTCACAAACTCAAATACCTTGGAGTCACCTTAATTAAAGAGGTGAAGGACCTCTAGAAAGAAAACTACAAAACCCTGCTTCAAGAAATAAAAGAGAACACAAGGAAATGGAGACACATGCCCTGTTCAAGGATTGGAAGGGTTAATATCATTAAAATGGCAATACTCCCCAAAGGGTTGTACAGATTCAATGCAATTGCTCTAAGAATACCCATGACATTCTTCAAAGATAATGATCAAACACTCCTGAAAAATTCATTTGGAACAATAAACACCCATGAATAGCTAAAGCAGCCCTAAGGAAAAAAAGATGGGAGGCATCATTTTTCCCAACTTTAAATTGTACTACAAAGGAATATTCATTAAAACAGCATAGTTTTGGAATAAAGACACTCAGATCAGGAGAATATGCATGAGTATTCAGAGAATGTCCCCCCCCCCAGACTTACACACAATTAGTCTTTGATAAAAGGGCATGTAACACAAAATGGAACAAGGAAAACCTCTTCAACAAGTGGTGCTGGGACAACTTGTCATCCACATGCTGAAAAGCTAACTCAGACTTCATTTAACACCATGCACAAAGCTCAAATCAAAATGAGTTAAAGACCTTGATAATGATCCAAAACCATAAGGTATGGTTTTGAACAGGTAGATAAACACTCCATGACACTGAAACTAAAGGGAACTTCAAGAAGAAAACACCACTGTTCAAAGAATTGGAAGCAGAGATAAACATATGGGACTATATTAGGTTAAGAACCTTCTGCACCTCAAAGGAAATAGTGACTACAATACAAAGAATGTATTCACCCACAGAATGGAGGGAATTATTGACCCGTCAGATAGAGGGCTAATATCTAAGATATACAAGGTACTGACAAAACTTAACAAGAAAATATATCTAACACCATCAAAAAATGAGGAGAAGAATTGAACAGACAATTGAAGAAATACAAATAGCCAAAGACACAAGAAAAATGCTCCACATCACATTATTAATCATCAGGAAGATGCACATTAAAACAACAATGAGGTACCATCTCATGCCACAGAGACTGGCACACTTCACAAGAATAAGAACAATCAGTTCTGGCAGGGGTGTAAGGAAAAAGGAACTCACATCCAGTGCGGGTAAAAATACTGTCTAGTCTATTCTTTATCGAAAACAATATGGAGATGCCTCGAAAAACTGAAATTGAACTGCCATATGATCTATCCATACCACTCTTAGTGATTAACCATTGGAATACAAACAACAACAATAACAACAATATAAAAATACCTTCTGGGGCCAGAGCAGTGGCACAACAGTAGGGTGTTTGCCTTGCATGCAGCTGATCTAGGATCTATCATGGTTTGATCCCTTGGCATTCCCTATGGTCCCCCAAGCTAGGAGTAATTTCTGAGTGCCTAGCTAGCAATAACCTCCGAGCTACAAAAAAAAAAAAAAGAAAGAAAGAAAGAAAATAAAACCCAAAAACCTTCTACACACCTATCTTCATTGCAGCTCTATTTACAATAGCCAGAAGCTGGAAACAACCAAGATACCTGATAATAGATGAGTGGCTAAAGCAATTGTGGTACATATACTCAATGCAATGTTATAGAGTCATCAAGAGAGATGAAGTTATGAACCTTTCCTACACATGGGTGGACATGTAAACTATTATTCTGAGAGAAATGAATCAGAGGGAGATAGCTAAAGAATAGTCTCATTCATTTATGAGTTTTAAGAAAAAATAAAATAAAAGATTTATTTTAATAATGCCCAGAGACAATAGAGATGAGATCTAGAAAGACTTGCCCATAATATGAAGCTTACCAAAAAGAGTGGTGGGTTCAGTTAGAGAAATAAGTAACTGGCAACTATCATGATAATGGTAGTGAGTGAGAGAAATAGCATGCCTGTCTCTAAAATGACAGGCATTCTTGGTGGAAATATTGAAATAGTGAAGGTGGGTGTCCTTTTTTATAACCCAAACCCAACTACAAACATGTTTGTAATCATGGTGCTTAAATAAAGACATTAATTTAAAAAAATTAAAATAAATTACTGGGAAGCAAATGAGTTGCTCAAATATATGAGATGTAATCAAAATCATACACAGAACTTTTTTTATTGATAATGGAAATCAAACAGAAATTCTCCCAAAAGTAATAAAGAAAAGAAGATTTATTCCCCATGAGAGATTCTTAACTATAGGAGAAATCACAAGCCCCTGCAAATTCAGCTCCTTCCCTGGATATTCTGAACATCTCTCTATGTACAGAATGAAGATGCCATAAAGAACCCAGAAAAACTGACATAATATTTAAATGATTGTATCAAATAGAACAATCAAGCCTAGGATACAAGCCTTAGTCCAGGGAGATAAGAAGTAGAAATAAAAACATAGTAGCTAAGAAACCAAATAGGCAAAAGAATAGTAATGGAGAGAGTCTAGAGAAAAACCAAGAATACTCTATAGCCACATAGGACATTCATCTACTATAGCAAACTATATAGCAAAGGAATCTCCACTGAAAACCAAACTGGCCAGAAAGAATTCCTCCATCTTCTGTAGGCAGTACAGAGAAAGCTGAGGAATAGTCTCCACTTGTGTAAAATGTGCACTGTGCACTGAGCTCCTTTCCAGAGAATTCAGTCTGAGGTCAGAGTTGGTGCTTCATTAGCAGGACCAAAGCAAAAGCAGAAAAGTTTGTAGGACTAGCTATAATTCAAGAAACCTCTGGGAGAGAGGGAAAATTATGAGTTTTCAGTAGGACCATATGACAGCTATGGGTCTCTCCAGAGAAACAGGGAAAGATGGATCAATAAGCAAATACAAATAGCTCCATGTACTCTCAAACTTCCATTTTATCTATACAGATTTATAAATAATGAGCAGAAGCGGAACATTATTACCTCCACTCCCAGGAAAGGAAGCACTAAACTTTGGGACTGTAGCTTCTTGGAGCTACAGTAACTTGCCTTTGGAACCTGAGATTCTGTATAAATAAGACTTCTCGATTTTAGAGGAGAGAAAGATCCTCCTCCATCCACTTCATTAAAACTGACTTTAAAGTAGAATAACTTAAAATTTAGCATTTTACACAATAATTCAGAGACTCACTGGGAATATTTATATTATTGTGCAACTTATCATCATCCATCTTTGAAACTTTTCCATCATCCCAAACTGAAAAGCTGTTCCCATTAAACAACAAATTCACATACTTCCCACATACCCAGCCTGGCCACCACATTCTTTTATCCTATAGCTATTAGTTTGATTAGTTCATGTATATCAAAGATAAAATAATACAGCACAAATCTTTTTGTAACTTGTTCATTTCATTGAACATGATGTGCTCAGAGTTTATCCATGTTGCAGCATATAATAAAACTTAGGCATTTTTCAAGGTAAAAAATTCACAGGTGGCACATTTTATCTAGTTATCTACCTAGTGATATTGGGCTATTTCTAATTTTTTTGTGAAAATACTGCTATGAACATTAGCCTGTTAGATTCCCTGTTTTCAATATTCAAATATACCCTGAGAAGAAAAGTGATAAGTCATGTGCCCACTGTATGTTTAATTTTTAAAGTGTTGCCATTTTTCCTAGTAATTATAGCATTTTACTTTCCCCCCAACTGTACAAAGTATATTCTCTCCACCTTAATACTTGCTCATTTTTTAAAAATAATTACTATTCTAGACCTCCCAATGAGAGACCCCAGGCCCTTAGCCATGCTTCTTCCTGAGTCTCAGGACTAGAAAGTCACCATTCCTAATGCCTCTCTGTCCTCTTATTCAAGGGTGTCACGCTTAGGTGGGACCTGCCCTCCCATAGCGGAATCTGTATGCCTCCCTACACAGAACCCCATATCCAATAGTCATATTGCTGTGCTTATCCCAAGCCTCAGGGCCAGAAAGTTGCCCTCTGATCTCAAAACTATATAGCCGTCCAATTTATTTCCAAGAAGGTAGGTCACAGCACATATTTCTCAAACATGATACAGCCTCCAAACTCAGTAAACCAAAAAGAGTAACTAGTAGAGAGAAACTGAGAGAATCCATATGAATGAAATTAAAGGAGCTAAAGAAAACATTAGCAAGCTATAGTAGGAGAATCACACAGGGAGAACCATCTTGATGAACTTGAAGACAAAGCCAGCATTGATAAAGAATTAAAAAAAATAAAAAGACAAACAGATGAAAAATGTAAGGCACTTAGTGAACAAAGACAAAAGAAATAATCTTTGAATTATGGGTATACCAGAAGAGGAGAAACGGGGGAAAAAGTAGTGGGTGAGATAAAATGGTAGAGATCTTACCCCACTCTGAACAAACCAAAGAGGTCAAAAGAATACCAAACAAAATAGACTCAAACAGAACTACACCAAGACATACAGTAATAAAAATATATAAAATCAAAATATAGATTGCTAAAAGCATACTGAAAATCAAGAAATTGGGAAGCATCTCACTACCTAACTTGAAGCTACGTAACAAAGCCACACTAATGAAAACAGCATGTTATGGGGGGAAAATAATAGACTTTGAAGCCAATGGGTCAGAGCAGAATATCCAGTGACAAACCCCCCAGTAAATTGTCAACTAATTGTTGACAAAGGAGCAGAAAACATTAAATGGAATAATATAATACTTAAGGACTCTTCAGAAAATGATATTGGGACAATTGCATTCTCACCTATAAGAAATCTAAGATGGATATCTCACACCTTACACAAAATTCAACTCAAAGGTGATCAAAAACTTTGAGATTATATCAGAATCCATAAAATACATAGGCAGACAAGTCCAAGACCTAGACAACAAAGGAGTCTCCAATAATATGATGCCAAAGGCAAAGGCTACAAAATAAAATATGAATAAATGGGTCTACATCAAACTAAAAAGTTTCTGTATAGAAAATATCACAGTCTAAAAGTAATAGACAACTAACAGAGTGGAAAAAATATTTGCACACAACACAAATTCAACACAAAGGGCTGATATCTAGAATGTACAAAGCACTCACAAGGTTTAACTCCACAAAACCTGAAAATCCCATTAAAAATAGGGAAAAGAGGGCCCGGGAGATAGCATGGAGGTAAGGCATCTGCCTTTAATGCAAAAGGTCATGGATTCGAATCCCGGTGTCCCCATATGGTCCCCGTGCCTGCCAGGAGCAATTTCTGAGCATGGAGCCAGGAGTAACCCCTGAGCACTGTCCGGGTGTGACCCCCCAAAAAAAAACAAAAAAAAATAGGGAAAAGATTAATGAGAAATCTATAGTTAATCTTATGATAGTATACTTCAAGGGTAGAGAAACCCTGTATTAGAGAGGGAATTCCCCCTCTAATGTCCCCATTATTTACTGTGTCTATCTATGCAGTGAAAAATAATTTTTTATTCATTTATCTATTTATTTACTTTTTTTTCACTTATTTGTCTTGTGGATCTTGAAGTTGGTGAGTTGGTGTCTCCATTGTTTTCCTTTTTTCTTTTTGTCTTCTGCCATGCTTATTTTTCAGGACTGTGACTATTATGCGGCACTTGTCTTTATTGCTGTAGTGCTCACTGGACATCTTATTTGATACTTCTTTTTGTATTGTTGTGGTGTTTCAATTCCTTGTTTCCTTTCCTCTCTCAAACTGAGTTTGAGAGCCTCCAGAAGAACTCTGGCCATTTTCGGCTTTTTTGATTTTTACCCCATTTATTGCTTTGCTTTTCTTCAAACGAAGCCACATAACTTGAACTATCGAGTTCCGCCTCTCAAACAGAGGGGGAAGTAAGGGAGAGTACCAGGACCAAACAGATGTATGCTCACTAAGTAGTAAACTAGAGACAGAGTGGACCACTTATTCTAGCAGCCCAGGGGTGAGAGTGGGGGATATGAATGCAGGGTGGAAATGGGGGTAGAAGGAGGGCAAATTTGGTGATGGGAATTCTCCTGATTCTATGTAATTACGTACCTAAAATATTATTGTGAAAGAAATGTACGTCAATATGGTCAAAATTAAAATGTATAATTAAAAAAATAAAAAATGTATAAAAAATTCTGCCACAAAATGTAATTTTTAAATATAATATGAACTATGTTGAAATATACGCAATAATTGAAAAATTAGCATTTTCATGTTTACTTTGCAAAGTTCTTGGTATGGTTTATCAATCAGAAAAATAAAATGTAAATATACATTACCAAAGATAATTTTAAGCTATTTATAAAATCTTAATGAACTCTATTTAAAATTGAATAAAAGATCACCTTAAAATAGGGAAAAGAAATGAACAGACTCTTCTCTGAGAAAGACCAACAAGCACAATGAAAAAAAGTAAAGCACATCACTTATCATTTGGAATATCCAAATCAAGACAACGATGAGACATCATCTTACACTAGTAAGGATGGCACATATCAAAAATAATGGGAACAATCTCTGTTGGTGGGATATGGTGAAAAAGGAACTCTTATCCACTGCTGGTAGCAATGCTGCCTGATCCAACCCATATGAAAAACAGTATGGGGTATTCTCACTAAACTCAGAATTGAGTTGCATATGACCCAGCAATACAATTTTTGGGTATCTATCCCCAGGACAGTGGGGATAGATTCATCACAGCACTCAGCACAATAGTCAAGAGTTGGAATCAACTCAGTGGTCGGCAACCTTTTTTTTTTCAGCTGAGCTAAATCTCGCCAAAACCACGATTGAAAATTTTTTTGAGTCACACAGGGCGCACACTGACAGAGGCTAGGAGTAGAGTTCTGACTCCTGGAGCGGCCTCCCAGCACACAGAAGAGCCAAATTAAAAGTGTAAAAAGCCATATGTGGCTCGCAAGCCGCAGGTTGCCGACCACTGAGTCTAGATGTCCAGCGAAAGAGAAGTGAATTATTAGGATGTGGTACATATATACAATGTAATAATACGTAGCTGTAAGGAATGTTACAATCATGCAATTTGCAGCAACATGGACGGAGCTTTTAAATAAAGTGAGCTGGAAGAAAGATAACAGGATGTCACTTATACGTGATATTTAGAATAATTGCATGACGAAATACAATGGTTTATATAGAAGTAGTTGAGAACACACTCTTGAGTATAGTGAAAAGAAAGAAATAAATGAGTGGAAAATAATAAAAGCAAATGTGAAATAACTGGAAAACGGGGTCAAAGAGACGCAGGTACATTGACGGTGTTAAGAAAAGACAGAACTAAATATTCAAGCCACAGAGTCAACAATAAAATCATGAAATCCAAACTTTAACAACCAAACTTTTAAAAAGTTCTATTTTTTTATTTAAAATTTTAATTTTTTAAAATTTAAAACCTTTTATGATTGCAGTCTGGGGTGGGGGTGGTGGCATGGGATGGTCTTTGGAATATTAATGGAGTAAGGTTGGCACTGGTGGTGAGATTGATGCTAAAACATTGTATGTCTAAAACTCAAATATGAGTAACTTTGTATAGAACATGTTTTAAATAAAAATATATTTAAAATAATAGCACTCTAGTAGATATGAGGTAGTATCTCATTGTAATTTGATTTTATTTTGCTGATTAGTGATGAAGAATTTTTGTGCTTCTGATCTTTGTCCTTGACTCCCTAACTTGGTCATCTGTTCCACTGCGGAGGCCCACAGAGTTTGTTTTTTCCCATCTGTCTCTACTATCTTCATGGCTCTGGCTATACTTACCTACAAGCCCTTCTGCTCCAGATATAGCAGATACTCACCATGTCCATCAACTGGCACCTCTATCACTGCCAAAATTAATCCCACCTAAAAATCCTTTCCTGTCCAAAAAAGAAATAAAGTCCCTTTGGTATGCAAAGAAAGGCATTATAGAGGCCTGGAAGGCAGAGTTCTGGCTTCCCCATTGCTTCTAGGTTTAATAGAGTACTAGGTTCATGTTTGTCCACATAAAGTGGGTGACATATGAGTAAACCAGACTCATTATCCCTTATTTTGGCATCTATAAAACAAGGAATTCCAGATGATTCTTCTTAAAGCCATTTTGAGACAGCAGGGCCAATCTAGCTGAAGACAGCCAGAAAATTGTACATGACACAAATGGTCACTGGGCAGGCAGCCCATTGGCACTGCCACTCAAGTCCTGATATATTCTCCCAGGAAACTATACCAAACCCAGTATTATTACGTCTTTCAAAAACTGCAAGGAAGCAACACACAGGGTGTTTTATTTGAATTTTCTTATTATATTTTCTTAATATTTTTATTTAGACACTGCTTTACAAAGTTGTTCATAATAGAGATGTTTCAGACATACAATGTTCCAAGACCAAGGCCACCACCAATTTCCCCTTCTTACCACCAATGTCTCCAGGTTCCCACCCATCCCTCTAATCTGTTCATTTAGCAGATATAATAAATTTACTGCATATAACTGGCTCCAACAAAAGTTAAGAAGCTACATTTTCTTTTTTTTAATTATAACTATTAGGCAATGGAAAGATAAGAAAATACAGGCATTTGCCTTGTATGCAGCTGTCTGGGTTCAATAAATGACACTACATTTAATACTCTGAGCCCTCTCCAAAAATAAGTCTTGCACATAATTTGATGTGCAGGTAACTACTATTACAAACACAACATAGCACAATTCTACCACTTCCCACATTTTCTCAGCTGCTTTAAAATCAGTCCTTACTATACAATTATCTCACAGAAATACTGTTCTATATTCGGTTTCTACAAATCTTTCAGAATGCATTATGACTAACACAATAAAGCATGTCTTATTTGGGGGCATGTCTTTCATTTTATATAATCTGAGATTAATCTATTAAACTTCACGTTGGATTAATAAAATATTTTTAAATAAATTATTTTGTTTTGTTTTGTATTGTATTGTGTTTGGGTCATACCTGACAGCGCTGGGAAGTTACTACTGTCTCTGCACTTCAAAATCCCTCGTGGTAGGCTTGGGGAAACATATGGAAAGCCAAGAATTGAACCTGGGTTAGCTACATGCAAAAAAAATACCCTCTCTTTTGTACTATTGCTCTAGCAACTTAAATAAATTCCTTGACTCACTGTGAGATTAAGAGTAACAAAGTTGCTCATGGTTAAGTTTCTGTTATACAAAGCCCACACCCATCCCTTCACCAGTGCATATTTCTTGTCACCAATGGTCCCAGTTTCCCTCCTGCTCTCCTTCTGCCCTCTCCCGTGTTTGCCTTTGGGGCAGACCTTTTCTTCTCTCTGTTTTTCTCGCTTATTTTTAGACACTGTGGTTTGCAATATTATTATTACTGAAAAGGCATCATACATATCATTTTATCTCTTTTCAGCACCCAGTCCTTGTCCAGAGTGTTTTAATAATTTGCTCCTTCTTTATTCTTTATGTTAAATATAACTTACCATTTTAACCTATGATATATGGTTTTTTCATATACAAATTTATAAACCAGGATTACAAACATGTTTGTCGTTGGGTTTCAGTTTTAAAAAAGAACACCCTGCGCACCAGTGCAACATTCCCACCACCAATACCCCATTTCCCACCTCCCTAATCACCTGACTGTATTAGAGGCAGACATTATCTTTCTCTTACACAGTACCATTGTCATGATAGTTATCAGTGTACTTATTTCTCTAACTGAACTCACCAGTCTTTATGGAAAGCTTCATACCATGTGCTGGTAGTTTCAGCCCTGATCTCTATTGTCTCTGGGTCTTATAAAAATAATGTGTTTTATTTTTCTTAAAATCCATAGAGTAAAGAGACTATGCTGTGTCTATCTTTCTTCCTCTAACCTACTTAACTCAGCATAATAGTTTCCATGTCTACCCATGTATAGGAAACTACATGGTATTTTTCCTGACAGATATATAGTATTCCATTGTTAATATGTAACATAATTTCTTTTTTTAATATTTTATTTAGACACATTGATTACATACATGATTGTGTTTGGGTTTCAGTCATGTAAAGAACACCACCCATCACCAGTGCAACGTTCCCATCACAATTGTCCCAAATCACCCTTCTCCCCACCCAAACCCTACTTGTCCTCTAGACAGGCTCTCCATTTCCCTCATACTTTCTCATTATTAGGACAGTTCAAAATGTAGTTATTTCTCTAACTGAACTCATCACTCTTTGTGGTGAGTTTCATGAGGTGAGCTGAAACTTACAGCTCTTTTCTCCGTTGTGTTTGAAAATTATTATTGCAAGAATGTCTTCATTTTTCTTAAAACCCATAGATGAGAGAAACCATTCTGCGTCTTTCTCTCTCTGACTTATTTCACTCAGCACAATAGATTCCATGTACATCCATATATAGGAAAATTTCATAACTTCATCTCTCCTGACATCTGTATAATATTCCATTGTGTATATGTACCACGGCTTCTTTAGCCAGTCGTCTGTTGAAGGGCATCTTGATTGTTTCCAGAGTCTTGCTATGGTAAATAGTGCTGCAATAAATATAGGTATAAGGAAGGGATTTTTGTATTGTATTTTTGTGTTCCTAGGGTATATTCCCAGGAGTGGTATAGCTCGATCGTATGAAAGCTCGATTTCAAGTTTCTGGAGGAATCTCCATAAAGGTAGAACTACACGGCATTCACACCAGCAGTGGATGAGTTCCTTTCTCTTCACGTCCCTGCCAATACTGTTTGTTCTCGTTCTTTGTGATGTGTGCCATTCTCTGTGGTGTGAGGTGGTACCTCATAGTTGTTTTGATTTGCATCTCCCTGATGATTAGTGATGTGGAGCATTTTTTCATGTGTCTTTTGGCCATTTGTATTTCTTCTTTGTCAAAGTGTCTGTCCATTTCTTCTCCCCATTTTTGATGGGATTAGATGTATTTTTCTTGTAATGTTCTGTCAGTGCCTTGCATATTTTGGAGATTAGCCCCTTATCTGATGAGTATTGGGTGAATAGTTTCTCCCACTCAGTAGGTGGCTCTTGTACCATGGGGGCTATTTCCTTTGAGGTGCAGAAGCTTCTCAGCTTAATATATTCCCATCTGTTAATCTCTGCTTTCAACAGCTTGGAGAGCGCGTTTACCACCTTGAATATGCCTGTAGTCTCAATGTCCAGGAGTGTTATGCCTATGTGTTGTTCTGTATATCTTATGGTTTCGGGTCTGATATCAAGGTCTTTCATCCATTTGGAGTATACCTTCCTACATGATGTTAGCTGGGGGGCTAAGTTCAATTTTTTGCAAGTGGCTAGCCAGTTGTGCCAACACCACTTGTTGAAGAGGTTTTCTTTGCTCCATTTAGGATTTGTTGCTCCTTTATCAAAAATTAGGTGACTGTATGTCTAGGGAACACTTTCTGAGTATTCAAGCCTATTCCACTGATCTGAGGGCCTATCCTTATTCCAATACCATGCTGTTTTGATAACTATTGCTTTGTAGTAAAGTTTAAGGTTGGGGAAAGTAATTCCTCCATTGTTCTTTTCCCCAATGATTGATTTAGTTATTCTAGGGTGTTTATTGTTCCAAATGAATTTCAGAAGTGCCTGATCCACTTCTTTGAAGAATGTCGTAGGGATCTTTAGAGGGATCGCATTAAATCTGTATAACGCCTTGGGTAGTATTGCCATTTTGATGTTAATCCTGCCCATCCATGAGCAGGGTATGTGTTTCCATTTCTATGTATCCTCTCTTATTTCCTGGAGCAGAGTTTTATAGTGTTCTTTGTATAGGTCCTTCACATTTTTAGTCAAGTTGATTCCAAGATGTTTGAGTTTGTGTGACACTATTGTGGATGGGGTTGTTTTCTTAATGTCCATTTCTTCCTTATTACTATTGGTGTATAGAAAGGCCATTGATTTTTGTGTGTTCATTTTGTAGCCTGCAACCTTGCTATATGAGCCTATTGTTTCTAGAAGCATTTTGGTAGAGTCTTTAGGGTTTTCTAAGTAGAGTATTATGTCATCTGTAAAAAGCGAGAGCTTGACTTCTTCCTTTCCTATCTGAATTCCCTTGATATCTTTTTCTTGCCTAATCGCTATAACGAGTACTCCCAGTGCTATGTTGAATAGGAGTGGTGAGAGAGGACAGCCTAGTCTTGTGCCAGAATTTAGAGGGAAGGCTTTTAGTTTTTCTCCATTGAGGATAATATTTGCCACTGGCTTGTGGTTGATGGCCTTAATTATATTGAGAAAGGTTCCTTACATTCCCATCTTGCTGAGAGTTTTGATCAAAAATGGGTGTTGAACCTTATCAAATGCTTTCTCTTTATCTATTGATATGATCATGTGATTTTTATTTTTCTTGTTGTTGATGTTGTTTATTATGTTGATAGATTTATGGATGTTAAACCATCCTTGCATTCCTGGGATGAAACCTACTTGATCATAGTGGATGATCTTCTTAATGATGCATTGTATTCTATTTGCCAGGATTTTGTTGAGGATCTTTGCATCTGCATTAATCAGCGATATTGTTCTGTAATTTTCTTTTTTTGTTGCATCTCTGTCTGGTTTATGTATCAAGGTGATGTTGGCTTCATAAAAGGTATTTGGAAGTGTTTCCATTTTTTTCTATTTCATGAAAGAGTCTTGTCAGGATTGTTCTTCTTGGAAAGTTTGAAATAATTCATTAGTAAATCCATCTGGGCCTGGGCTTTTGTTTTTGGGCAGACCTTTGATTACCGTTTTAATTTCGTCAGTAACACAATTTCTTTAGCCATTCATCTGTTGTTGGGCATCTGGGTTGCTTCAAGATTCTGGCTATTGTGAATAGAGCTACAATGAATATATGTGTTTGTATTCCTAGGGTATTCTCCTAAGAGTGGTATAGCTGGATCATATGAGAACTTAATTTCCAGTTTTTTGAGGAATCTCTATATTGTTTTCCATAGGACTAAACTAGATGTCATTCCCACCAGCAGTGGATAAGGGCTTCTTTCTCCCCACATCCCCACCAGTACTGATTATTCTTGTTCTTTGTGATATGTGCCAATCTCTGGTGTGAGATAGTACCTCATCATTGTTTTGATTTGCATCTACATGATTAGTAATGTGCAGCAATTTTTCATGTATTTTGGCCACTTATATTTATTTCTTCTTTGAGGAAGAGTCTATTCATTTCTTCCCATTTTTTGATGGATTTAGATGTTTTTTTTTTTCTTGTTAAGTTCTGTCAGTAACGCTAATATCTTAGATATTAGCCCCTTATCTGATGGGTATTAGGTGAATAATTTCTCCCATTCTGTGGTGGCCTTTGTATTCTGGTAACTATTACCTTTGAGGTGAAAATCTTCCCAGTTTAATATTCGTTTATCTCTGTTTCCCCTTGTTTGGACAGTGCTGTTTGCTCCTTGAAGATGATTTTGGTCTCAATGGTATCTATTCCTCTATATGCCTTATGGTTCCATTCTGATATCAATGTCTTTAATCCATTTGGATTTGACCTTTGTGCATAGTCTTAGATGAAGTTTTGAGTTCTTGTTATTTTTACATATGGTTGACCAATTGTCATAAAAACACTTTTTGAAGAAGCTTTCCTTGCATTTCTTTCCCCTTTATAAATTTATGAACAAGCTTCCCTTGCATTTCTTTCCCCTTTATCAATTTATCATTTCCTTTGCATTTTTTCCCCTTTATCAATAATCAATTGATACTTAACTCTATTCCACTGATCTGAAGGTCTGTCTTTATTCCAATACCTTGCTATTTTAAAGACTATTACTTTGTAGTACCATTTAAAATAGGGGAAAGTGATGCTTCCCATTATTTTTGCCTTAGGGTGACTTTAGCTATTGGTGGGTGTTTATTGTTCCAAATGAATTTAGGAGTATTTGATGCACTTCTTTAAAGAATCTCATGCATACCTTTAGAGGAATTGCATTGAATCTGTGCAATTCTTTGGGGAGTATTGCCATTTTAATAATGTTAATCCTCCCAATCTACAAACAGGGTATATGTCTCCATTTCCTTGTGTCCTCTTTTACTTCTTGAAACAGTGTTTTGTAGTGTTTTTTTTTTTTTATATCGATCCTTCACCTCCTACTCCAGGAGTGATTTCTGAGCTCACAGACAGGGATAACCCTGGAAAGTCACCAGTGTAACTCAAAAATAAACCCAAAAAGGCCAAAATAATGTGTAATGACTTAAGTGTCTTCAAACAAATCAGGCAATTTTAGAAATAGGATTTAGGGATTAGAGATAGCACAGTTGATAAGTGGCCATGCATGTGTCATATCCATGTTTAATCTCATTATGTTCCCATGAGTATCTCCTGGAGTAATCCCTGAGTAGAGAGTCAGAAGTAAATCCTAAGTACCACCAGGTGTGGCCCCCAAAATAGAACTTAATAATTATAAACTCTTAAAGATACCAGGAAAAATATTAATAATCATCCCTCTCTTTATTTTCCACTCACAATCCTCCAGAGAGACCTGTTTTCTTAACTGCAATCAGGAACCTATTGTCAACAACTTCCTCTTAGTCACTTCTCAGACCCAACTCATAGCCAGAAACTGATCTATACCCCTGACATAAAGTTCAAAACATGAGAAAAGTCCAACTGCTGCTGCTGAGATTCAAATCTCTGTCCTCCATCCCTTCCCCCACGTACTAAACAGTAACCATCATATTACAGATCCTCTTTGGTTCATATCCTTTCCTCACTTTTCATCCTCTAAGATGTTCACCATCTACTGAATTACAAATCTAATCATCTCTGAAATCAGCTAATTTACCTTTTCTCTGATACAAGCTTCAGAAAATAAAATAAAATGAAATTCTGCACAATCCTAATTGCAATGGAAATATAGTGGATGCAACAAACTGATCTGGGAACACATGTATGAGTTTCCAAATGGAAAACATGATCAGCATGTCTCTGTTGCCCAGTTTTTTCATTGTAGAAACTTGGAATAACAGTATTCCCCACATAGAGTTGTGGCAGATAGTAAATGTAATGATGTCTCTTATTAAAATTATGCCTGGCATAAGTTTTCGAAGTACATGTGACAGATATTATCATAAGAATAAGAACTGAGGGGCCGGGTGGTGGCGCTGGAGGTAAGGTGCCTGCCTTACCACGCTAGCTTTGGACGGACCGCGGTTCGATCCCCCGTGCCCCATATGGTCCCCCAGGCCAGGGGCGACTTCTGAGCACATAGCCAGGAGTAACCCCTGAGTGTCACTGGGTGTGGCCCAAAAACCAAAAAAAAAAAAAAAAAA
>PVKC010000403.1:0-43171 GCA_004027635.1 Crocidura indochinensis | reverse complement strand
AGGGCCTCACTGATACAATTTTGTGACCTAGGCCAGGAGCAAGTCAAACAGCATTGGGGTTAAGTGAGAGGCTCACTCACACAAGAACCAGATTGTCCATTTTTCAGACTCTAGAAACTAACAGTATATCTAAGTAAACTATAAAATCAATGGGTTTAAACAATAGTATAGCAGGTAGGGCACTTGGTTTGCATGCATCAGATCAAGATCCCTGGCATGCCAAGGCCTGAGAGTCATCAGGAGTATTCCTAGAGCACAGAGTTGGGAGTAAGTGCTTAGAACTACCAGGTACATATATATTGCATTATATATTATATATAAGTTATACATATAAATGTAAGTATAGCATTTTACAATTTATTCTGATGGTACTAGAAATAACTATCATTAAAATTCCAACAATTTCAATAACATTCTGCTGTCGTTACCCCAATTAGGCTTCCCTGTGATTGTTAAGTGCAAAAGGTGCTAATGGTTATAGAATTTCCTCAATACTACAATTTCCTGGGCCTGATCAAATGTCCCATATGGAACTTAATTTTCTTCTTTTGTGACTGAAGGATTATCACAGGATTCTCTCATTTTCTCTAGGGAAGCAAAGACTCCAGATGGACCAAATCTCATTATATAATTCTCCAAGAGCTATGCATGTTTTCATGGTATATATTGCCTTGCCATTTATTATCAATTTAACTATTTAATTAATATGCTAAGCTTTCCTTATAAATCATGAATTAGTAATGTGCTATTTAGTAATAATTGAAAATGTTGGAGTGTGTATGACATGTGGAACGTCTACTGTCACAGAAATTTTCTTTGGCTACTGGACATAAGAATATATGACAGGGGCCGGGCGGTGGTGCTGGAGATAAGGTGCCTGCGCTAACCTAGGACGGACCGTGGTTCAATCCCCCGGTTCCCCATTATGGTCCCCCATGCCTGCCAGGAGCGACTTCTGAGCGAATAGCCAGGAGTAACCCCTGAGCGTCGCTGGGTGTGACCCAAAAACCAAAAACCAAAAAAAAAAAAAAAAGAATATATGATAAACATTACTTATTTATACTTTAAAATGGTCAATTCTAAAGAAATAGGTAATTTCTATGTTTTTATTTTAATTTATTCATTTGATGATTATTGTAAACCTACATAATAATAAACACTGTTGATATAGACTAACTAAAATGAATGAATATAGTTTACTATTTTACAGCTCCTTCAGTACTATGTATATGTCTAGGAGAAAACAAGATAACCATTCAAATAGCTCACATAAAATCAACAACCTAAATGTTCATGAGTTTTTAATTTGTCATTTTACAGTTCTGTTTCCTTACTCCCAACACAGAAATTGTAAAATGGTACCCAGAGAGTAAATTAAAGTTTAGTTTGAAAAAAAAACCCACCTCATTTTAAGTTTATTTATTTATTATTTACTTTATGATTTTGTACTCATAATTTACCACTGGCTCTGCATTTAAGGATTAGGTGGACTATAAGTATTGTCAGGAATTGAACCCAAAAAGGCAAGTACCTCACTCATATACTATATAGCTGATCCCCCAAAATGGATGTTAAAGGTTGATAGTTTTAAAACAAAACCAGATAGATGAGGAATAGGAAAAGGATGGCGGGACATTGGAACATGATAAAAAGAGGCCAACACGCTAGTGGAGAGTGTGGTGTTGGAATACTTTTT
This sequence comes from Crocidura indochinensis, assembly GCA_004027635.1. NCBI lineage: Eukaryota > Metazoa > Chordata > Mammalia > Eulipotyphla > Soricidae > Crocidura > Crocidura indochinensis. The sequence goes on along the minus strand of PVKC010000403.1, from coordinate 41,475 downwards.
GACTGAACTACCAGTATTAATATTGTTAAGTCATGGTTCCTTAAACAGTTACTTTAAATCAAAAGATTTCACAAAACCAAACTATTTTCTAAGACATTAATGCCAGTTTGTACCACCATTGATTGATACTCAAATGTGGCTTAATTGACACAAACTAAAGTTCTTGTACTAACAAGTTAAACATTGCCATTTCTCTTGGAAAACCTATGAAAAATTTTCAACAACACTGAATTTGCATTTGTAAAATAAAGTTTCCTATAGCTGGGTACCATTTGTCTCTTCAGATCTGTCAAGCTCTCCATCTATACTTCTCCAACCAGAAACAAATCATCAGATATCACTAACAATCCCCACTCCTCTCTGCATTTACACAGTATCAAAGATGGGAATACAAGCCTGACTCAAAAAACTGGGAAGGAGGTTAATTCTCTACCTCAGTACAGAATTGTTCTATATGTTACAAGTGCAGATATATTATATACAACATGCTCCACTCAAAGTTCTGAAGTGCAGGCACTGCACACATCTGTTTTCATCTCCGCTCAAGAGGAACTGCACCCAAGTATCACTAACATTCTCATCAAAAACTGAGTAGGAAGTGTATAATTCTAGTTTTATCTAAGGCTACAGTCTTTAAATTCCATTATTGAAATATCAAATATTAATGACCATCATTTTTTATTAAAAACTAAATATCTACTTTTCACTTGCATTTTAGAAAAAAATGGTTTGTTTTGGCTCAGGGGTTACTCCTGGCTCTGCACTCAGAAATCGCTCCCGGCAGACTCAGGGGACCATATGGGATACCAAGGATCGAACCCGGGTCTGTCCAAGGTCAACAGCATGCAAGGCAAAACACTCTAGCATTGTACTATTACTCAGCTCATATTTTAGAAATTTTTATTTTAGGCATCATAGTTACAATACTATTAATGATAGTCTTTCATGCACAAAATATTTCAGCACCACATCCTCCACCAGAGTCTGCTTCCCTCTACTACTGTTGCCCAAGGCCATTCTATTTATCCCATACCAGCCATGGTTAGCTTCCTACTGAATACTAGTTCTCACTTTCTGTTGCCTTAGGGCAGTGGTCGGCAACCTTTTTTTTTCAACTGAGCCAAATCTCGCCAAAACCACGATTGAAATTTATTTTGAGAGCCACATTTGTTTTTTGGTTTTCTGGTTTTGGGGATTTTTTGTTTGTTTGTTTGTTTGTTTTTGGCAGCACTCAGGGGTTACTCCTGGCTGTATGCTCAGAAGTCGCTCCTGGCAGGCTCAGGGGACCATATGGGATGCCGGCATTGGAACCACAGATCTTCTTCATGAGAGGCAAACACCTTACCTCCATGCTATCTCTCCAGCCTCAAGAGCCACCGTTTTAAAACCAAAATACATAGGATGGTACACTGTTTTTAGTTTTGAAAAGTTTTTAATGAGAATATTCTGCATGCAAGTATCCACATAGGTCGGGAGGATACAAATAACACAACTAATAAAACAAAAACATTAGAAGGATATTATTTATCGATAATGTTAAATTCCATAAAATTGGCCTTACAATGGAGAGAAAATTACATCCTGAGAATGAGTGACAAAGTCACAAATACTAATGTGAACATTGGCCTTGCATTTCCTTGGATAGTTTGAGTAAGTCAGGTTTGTATGTTGTTGTTTTTAATTTTAGGCATGATTCCAGGTTCTCATCGATGAGACAATTTCTCAATTTACTCTTGACAAGATTCATGCTTGTAAATGATTGTTCACATAAATATGTAGACCCGAACAAGGAAAGAACAGCAAACACTAGCTTTTTTAGTTGATTATATGAGTCAGGAATTCTATTCCAGGTGTTAAAATTCAACATATCTTCCTTTTTCAGGTCTTTCAAAGCAGAACACTTGTGCTGTGAACTAAGTTCACATTTGTGTTTCTCCAATCTTTCTAAATTAGCACAAAGACGTTCAAATTTTGAGCTCCATAGTTCTTTGTTTTCTAAATCCAGTAATTGCATTTCAAAGTTGCCAAAGTCAATATTAAAGGGAGAAAAATTTAATTCTGTTAAAGTAGCATCCAGAGGTAATGTGAATATCAGAATTATTTTCTTGGCGATGTTTCAACAGGCTTGAAAAATGAATCAAAGTTTCTCTGTCAAATCTTGAACAAAAACAGATAATTTGTTTTCAAACAAAATAACTTATTCTAACATCACAAAAATTGTGTTTCTTTTCCCTGTAGTTTATGGTTAAGTTAATTTAGATGTGAAGTACATCCACCATGAAATACAGTTTTTAAATTCACTGATCATTTGTCAATTCTGGATAGTGAACACCCTTCTTGAGGAAAATTGCTTTGATTTCTGATAATAAGGAAGCAAAGCGTTTCAAAACTTTTCCTCTTGCTATTTATGTATCCTCTGTTATTTATCGGTGAATGACACACTGTATTTTTGTGGATGATGCACTGTTATGAGGGAACTGAGGATGATGCACTGTTATGGGGGAGTCTGTGAATGACGCACTGTTATGGAGGAAATCTGTGGATGACGTATATATGGAATCTTACGTGTGTGTAAATAGTATTATAAAATTAGTGGGGCTCATCCTGGATATTTTAAGCAGGGTTCACTCAAATAGTCCTCACTGGTACTGTTATATATTGACCTCAGAACCTGGCCACTAATTCATTTTGCTGGCTCGAAGATTAAAAAAAATGCATGAAGTTCTGGCTCACAGGGCCCCAATACACATATTGTCCCACAGGGGAGGAAATGGGGCGGGGTCCAGGCTGGACAGTGACTCACCAGGCACCAATTTGCAGCCACTGACCCACACATGGCTCTCTCCTCTGTTGTTCCTCAGTCTGTAGTGCAGAAAGGATGCTGCCTCAATGCCGTGGAGCCACACAGAATGTCACGCACCCCTATACTTCATGACCTGACTGGAGCTGTGTGGCGCCAGACAGAAAGTCACGCACCCCAATACCACATGACCTGACTGGAGCTGTGTGGAGCCGCTGGGGCTGCACACAGTGCGCGCACTGACAGAGGCTACTATAGGAGCAGAGTCCTGACTTCTGGAGCGGCCTCCCCACCTGGCACACAGAAGAGTCAAATTAAAAGTGTAAAGAGCCACATGTGGCTCGCGAGCCGCAGGTTGTCGACCACTGCCTTAGGGTATTTTTTGTTTTTGTTTTTGTTTTGTTTTTGTTTTGGGGTCACACCCGGCAGCGCCTTAGGGTATTTTGTATTTCCCTGCTGTGTGTGTATTTATGCACCTATGAGAGATTGTTCTGTACCTCTCTCCTCCTGATTGACTTTACTCAACCTGATACTTGCCAGATCCATTTCCATTGTAGAAAACGTCATGATTTTATCTTTTCTTATAGTTTTAAGTTATAGCAGTCATTGGAAGTTCTACTTTCAATGTTAACTCTTCAAATGAACTGTGTAAAAATATTTGTTATGAGTCTGTTGTATGCCTTTTAATTCTAATCATATAAAATAAATCTGTACAGATACACATCAAGACACATCATCAAAATGGTTAAGAAAATAGAGATCTTAAAAGGAACTCTTATTGTACCAAGTGAAAATCCAAAAGACATCCAAGGTAACCTACCCTTAAGACTATCACTCATGATATTCTTCAAAGAAGTGGATCAAAAACTCCTGATATTCATTTGGTACAATGAACATCTACAAATAGCTAAAGCAATCCTTGGAAAAAGAATACTGGAGGCATTACTTTCCCCAATTTTAAATTGTATTATGAACCAATGGTTATTAAAACAGCATGGTATTGGAATAAAGACAGATCATCGGATCAGTGAAATAGACTTGAGTATTTTCAGAGAATGTTCTCCAGGCATACAATCAACTAATTTTTGATAATGGGCAAGAAATCAAATATGGAGCAAAGAAAGCCTCTTCAACAAGTGCTATTGGCACAACTGGTTAGCCACTTGTAAAAAGTGTACTCATATCCCCATCTATACCATGCACAAAAGTCAAATCCAAATGTATTAAAGACTTTGATATCAGGCCTGTAACCATAGGCATATAGAGCAAAACATAGGTAAAACACTCCATGACATTGAGACTAAAGGCCTCTTCAAAGAGGAAACAGAACTCTCCAAACAAACGTCAGCAGGGATAAATGAATGGGACTATATTAAGCTGAGAAGCTTCTGCAGCTCAAAGGAAATAGTGCTTAGGTACAAAAGCCACCCACAGAATGGGAAAAACTATTCACCAAGGTACTGACAGAACTTAACAAGAAAACAAAACATCTAACCCCATCAAAAATGGGGAGAAGAAATGAACAGACACTTCTTCAAAGAAGAAATAAAAATGGCCGAAAGACACATGAAAAAATGCTCCACATCACTAATCATCAGGGAGATGCAAAAATCAAACAACTATGAAGTACCATCTCAAACCACAGAGACTGACATACACCACAAAGACCAAGAACAAGCAGTGCTGGCAGGGATGTGGAAAGAATGCAACTCTCACTCACTGCTGGTGAGAATGTCATCTAGTCCAACCTTTATGGAAAACAATATGGAAATTCCTCAAAAAACTAGAAATTGAGCCCCATATAATCCAGCTATACCACTCATAGTAATATACCCTAGGAACACAAAAATACAATCCCTTTCTCACACCTATATTCATCGCAGCACTGTTCACAATAGCCAGACTCTGGAAACAACCCAGATGTCCTTCAACAGATGAACAGATAAAAAAAAATGGTGGAATATTATGCAGCCGTCAGGAGAGATGAAGTCATGAAAATTTTCTATATGTGGATGTATATGAAATCTATTATGCTGGGTGAAATAAGTCAGAGGGAGAGAGATAGACACAGAATAGCCTCACTCATCTATGGGGTTTTAGAAAAATTAAGGTCATTATTGTAATAATCTCCAGAGACAAAAGAGATGAGGCCAGAAGGATTGGCTCACAATATGAAGCTCACCACAAAGGGTAGTGGTGCAGTTAGGGACATTCTTAATGAGTGAGAGAAGTAGAATGCCTGTCTCAAAATACAGGCAAGGGTTGGGAAGGGGGGAGGGGGCCATTGGTTTTGGAATGTTGCACTGATGAAGGGTGCTGTTCTGTTTATGACTGAAACCCAATTTCAAGCATGCTTGTAATCATGGTGCTTAAATAAAAAGTTTATATAAATAAGATTATCAGTTAGTATATTTTTCTCCATAGAAAGTTTATAGGTCTATACATAGAATGGAATGGAAAATACTTCTAACCTAACAATACCTACTTAGGTTATCATTCAACCTGGAAGGAAGAATAACTCTTCAGACAAACATTAATTAAAGAAAATTATAGCCATTGATACAGACATCAGAAAAATATATTAAATTAAATGCATTTAAATATTTAAATATAAATATAGTTAAAGTATTTTAAATATATTTAAACATACTAATTATAGTTAAAGTATCTTAAATATATTTAAACATATTAAATATACTATAAAGTACATCAATCATTTAAAAATAAATTATACTTTATTTGCTACCTGAAGTAGCAACATACTTTAAAAATATAAAGATGTGAGAAAGAAAAGAAGATTAAAAATAAACAGAACTGGGGCTGGAGAGAGAGCATGGAGGTAAGGCTTTTTCCTTTCATGCAGAAGCACGGTGGTTCGAATTCCGGCATTCCGTATGGTCCCCTGAGCCTGCCAGGAGTGATTTCTGAGTGTAGAGCCAGGAGTAACCCCTGAGCACTGCTGGGTGTGACCCCCCCCAAAATTAATAATCAGGACATTTTTATTCTAAATTTACTGATTATTATCTCAATTCTGTTATTTATAAATTTTTACATTTCAGTTCACATTTTATATACCACAGTAATATATTTCATATTGTAATATATGAAATGTAAACTGAAATGTAAAAATTTATAAACAACAGAATATATTACATATATTCAGTTCCTAAATTTATATTTTGGGATCAGATAGTACAGTAGGTAGTGTGTACTTGCCTTGCTAGTGGCAGCTGACTTGGGTTCAATCCTCGAAATCACCCCAAGACCCATCAGGAGTGATTCCTAAGTGCAGAGTCAGAGTGACCCCTGAGCACAGAAAGCCAGGAATAAGGACAAATCACTGAAGAATATTTGGAAAACAATAATAATAAAATTAAATTTTGCTTTTAAAATATTGATACTATTTTTTGCTTTAAAAGATTCTTGAGGTTATTTTATTTCAAGTAAGCTTTAGTGCTTTTAAATTAAGTTAATCAAAATTTCCAATTTATGTTTATTGTAAATAATACCTTATGATTCTTATATTTGATTTTTTTTGTTTCATTTGGAGGTCACACCCAATATTGCTCATGGGCTATTTCTGCTCTGTGCTCAGCTAATGCAAAACAATCAGCACCTCTAAAATATAGACATGCACAATAATTAACAAAGAAATTTGCTTTCTATATTTTAGGTTTGAAAATTACTAAGCATAATTTTTAAATATTTGGAAATAATTACCTTTTTAAGGTATTCAGTTTTTACATTAGACAGAGAATAGATGAATAAATTAGCTAACTTCTACAGCTATAAAATTTAGGCATCAACAAGCTTCAACTTTAGGATTCCAATTTTACCACAGCATGAACCAGATTTTTTTTTTTTTTTTTGGTTTTTGGGCCACACCCAGTGACGCTCAGGGGTAACCCTGGCTATTTGCTTAGAAGTCGCTCCTGGCAGGCACGGGGGACCATATGGGGAACTGGGGGATCGAACCGCAGTCCGTCCTAGGTTAGCACAAGGTAAGGCAGGCACCTTACCTCCAGAGCCACCACCCGGCCCGCTCAGGGGTTACCCCTGGCTATTCGCTTAGAAGTCGCTCCTGGCAGGCACGGGGGACCATATGGGGAACCGGGGGATCGAACCGCAGTCCGTCCTAGGTTAGCACAAGGCACCGCCTGGCCCCCTCATGAACCAGATTTTAACAGTAACCATGGTGGATGTGCTTTCAGAATTATTTATAATTGGGCTGAGGTTCAAAGAACTAAGATCATATGGGATTTTTAAGCATTAACATTTTCTACTCTCAAATGCATAATACTGCTTATTTTGATGATTTTTGGTGGTTGAAATACTGTCTAGTGCTAAATGGGCATGATCTAGCTGACTCTTTGAGAAACCACCTGCAAACATAATGTAGAAGGACTTTACAGAGACAAGTTTTTTGTTTGTTTGTTTTTACCAAGTTAAGAATTCTGTTTTCTGTTGTGCAGGGTCTTGAAATAATAAACAGGTAATCAAAACAGAAGCCTTTATTTATTGTACCTGTAATTGTGATAATAAATGGGCAGGCTCCCAACCCTCATGTTTCCAGTTGTGAAATTAATTGTCCAAAGACAAGCCTGGTGGGTCTAAATCTACATACTTAAGATGCAGATTTAAGGCGGTCTTGATCTAATCAAGCATTTCTTTCTACTCAACAGTTTAATTATTTTCATTCTCAACATTGTCCAAATCTTAGGAAACTTGAACATGCCTATCAATGCTATAGTCCCTAAGCTAAGGGAATTCTGAATTTCTTATAAATTATTTTTGTTTATCCAAGTAATAAAAATGAGAGCATAATATTTTTTATTTTGTAATTTCTATTTTGATCAAAGTGACTTACATATCTTTACAGTAATATTTTAGGCACATATTAACAATGAATCAGGGGAATTCCCATGCCAAAGTTGTCCTCCCTCCACCCTTGTTCCCATCTTTTTTAATTGGGCATCCCATATCCCCCACCCTCAACCCCCAGGCTGCTAGTATAAGTGGTCCCCTCTGTGTCTAGCCTACTCCTTAGTGATCATACAACTGTTTGGTCTTGGTACCCTCCACTATTTCCCCCTCTTTTTGAGAGGTGGAACTAAATAGTTCAAGTTTTGTGGTTTTGTTCTTTTGTTTTTTGGTTTTTTTGTTTTTGTTTTTTTGTTTGTTTTGTTTTGTTTTTTGTAGTCACACCTGGCAGTGCTCAGGGGTTACTCCTAGCCCCAGGCTCAGAAATTGCTCCTGGCAGGCTCGGGGGACCATATGGGATTTGAACCACAGTCCTTCTGCATGCAAGGCAAATGCCATACCTCCATGCTATCTCTCTGGCCATTGTTGTGGTTTTGTTTGAAGAAAAGAAAAGCAATAAAATGGAGTAAAATCAAATAAGCCAAAACTGGGTGGAGTCCTTCTAGAGGCTCTCAACCTCAGTTTGAGAGAGGAAAGAGAAAAAGAAAGTGAAACACCACAACAGTACAAAAGGAGATATCAAATAAAAAACACCAGGGAGCACTACAGCAATAAAGACAAGCACAACATAATAATCACGGTCCTGAAATAAAAACATAACAGAGTGCAAAAAGGAAAAAAAAGAAAAAGAAATCAAAATAATTGGAGACAACAACTTCAATATCCAAACCAAAACAAAGAAATACAAAATAAATAAATAAAAAGATTATTTTGTGCTGTTTGTTTTTTCCTGCATAGGCACAAAATATTGGGGACATTAAAAAGGAAATTCCCTTGGCTTAAGAGATACAGGGGTTCTCTTTGAAGTATACTGTCATGGAAATAACTATAGACTCTTTGCATGTTCTTTTATTCTCCCCTCAGTGCCTTTGTGGTGTATGGAAGGCTTCAGCTCCATCATGGGTGATAAAATCAGACCTCTGTATCTAGAGATCTTGGTATCTGCAAAAATTAAGAAATAAAGCTTATGATGAAGTTTTTCTTTGTGGTTCTAGAAGTTCTGTTCCTTCACAGTCGTGAGGTTTTTTTTTTTTTTTTTTTGGTTTTTGGGCCACACCAGCGGTGCTCAGGGGTTACTCCAGGCTATCTACTCAGAAATAGCTTCTGGCAGGCACGGGGGACCATATGGGAGACCCGGATTCGAACCAATCAACCACCTTAGGTTCTGGGTCGTTTGCTTGCAAGGCAAACGCCGCTGTGCTATCTCTCAGGGCCCCTTCACAGTCGTTTTAATTCGTCTTCTGTAGTTGGTCGTCTAGGTCATTGAGCTGATCCTAGCTGATCCTAGCATGGAGCCTGGGATAGAATCTTTCGTTAAGCTTCCAGAAGACTCCTTCAGTTGTAATTGTCTCAGCCAGACCTCTGGAATTAGAGTACAAATCATAAACCAAAAACTAGACTGGGACTTTTTTTTGTCCCAGGATATGTTTTACCCAGTCATGGTTGTCACAGTCAGTCATCTGTAGATAGCTATCTTGGCTTTTGCACAGATCAAAAGGTGACAAGTCTTCTGATTTTGTTTGTTAGATGGTGAGGTAAGACAGCCAGTTCTTAGGTCAAGTTGTTCCCTCGTTGTCAGGATATTAATCCTGCCAGTCAGGGTATGTGTCTCCATTTCTGTGTGTTCTCTCTTATTTCTTGAAGTAGAGTTTTGTAGTTTTCTTTGAATAAGTCCTTCACATCTTTAGTTAAATTGACTCCAAGACATTTGAGTTTGTGGGGCACTAATGGAATTGTTTTCTAAATGTCCATTTCTTCTCTATCATTATTAGTGTATATGAAGGCCATTGACTTTTGCGTGTTAATTTTGTAGTTTGCCACTTTGCTACCGTATTTTCCAGCATATAAGATGAACCCCTAATTTTACACTTAAAACATAGGTTTAGACCTATATTTGCTGTATAATTAAGAATATTCCTGTGCTGCAACTGTATGTACCACAGTGAGCTAATCACAACAAGCAAAGGTTCAAAGGTTATACTGTAATAGACTTACTCTCTGACTCTGGCCAATCTGAGCAGGCTTTTTACAGTGTAGATTCGGGTACAGAACATTGTCAAATTTGCATGCATAAAAAACCTGCTTAGATTGGCTGAATTAGAGAGGTGGTCCGAGCACCCTTGCAGGATGGGTGCAGGATCGAGTTGGAAAATTCGTTTCATAGCGCTATCCAGACGATTTTCATTTAGTAGCATATGGAAATGTTTTTCAGGATATACTCAGCATATAAGATACCCACCCCCGATCTTTGGTTGACATTTTTCATTTCAAAAGTAGTCTTATATGCCAGAAAATATGGCATGTGAATCTATGGTCTCTAGAAGCTTTTTGGCAGAGTCTTTAGGCTTTTCTAAATATATTATCATGCCATCTGCAGACAGTGAGAGCTTGCCTTCTTCCTTACCAATCTGGATGTCCTTGATATCTTTTTCTTGCCTAATAACTATGGCAAGTACTCCCAGTCCTGAAACCATAAGGTATATAGAAATAGGTAAAACACTCCATGACATTGAGACTGAAGGTATCTTCAAGGAGGAAAGAGCACTCTCCAAATAAGTGGAAACAGAAATAAGCAGATGGTACTATATTAAGCTGAGATGCTTCTGCACCTAAGATATAAAAGCCACCCACAGAATGGGAGAAACTATTCATTCAACACCCATCAGACAAGGGGCTAATATCTAAGATATACAAGGAACTGACAGAACTTAATAAGAAAAAATATATAACCCCATCAAAAAATGGGAAGAAGAAATGAATAGACGCTTCCTCAAAGAGGAAATACAAATGGCTAAAAGACATGAAAAAATGATCCAAGTCACTAATCATCAGGGATATGCAAATCAAAACTACAATGAGGTACTATCTTACACCACAGAGACTGGCACACATCACAAAGAACAAGAACAATCAGAGCTGGCAGAAATGTGGAGAGAAAGAAAATCTCATTCACTGCTGGTGGGAATGCAGCCTAGTCCAGCCGTTATGGAAAACAATATGGAGATTCCTCAAAAACTGGAAATTGAACTCCCATATGATCCAGCTATAACACTCCTGGGGATATACCTAGGAATGCAAAAATACAATTCAAAAATCCCTTCCTTACATCAATATTCATTGCAGCACTATTTACAATAGCCAGACATCTTGGAAACAACCAAAATGCCCTTTAACAGAAAAATGGCAAAAGAAACTGTGGTACATATACACAATGGAATATTATGTAGCCTTCAGGAGATATGAAGTCATGAAATCTTCCTATACATGGATGTACACGGAATCTATTATGTTAAGTGAAATAAGTCAGAGGGAGAGAGATAGACACAGAATAGTCTCATGGGTTTTAAGAAAAATTAGAGACAATACTGTAATAAGGCCCAGAGACAATAGAGTTAAGGACTAGAAGGCCTGGAAGGACTGGCTCATAATTTGAAGCTCACCACAAAGAGTGGTAAACTCTGTTAGAGAAATAACTATATTAACAACTAACATGGCAACGTTAAAGAATGAGAGAAGTAGAATGTCTGTTGCGAATATAGGCAGGATTGGGGAGGAGTGAAGGCATTTGTAGTGGAAATGTTGATAAGGGTGTTCTGTTTATAACTGAAACTGAACTACAAACATGCTTTTAATCATGGTGTTTAAATAAAATTTATAATAGATAAATAAATACAAAGGGCTATGAATGTAGCACAATGGTAAAGCAGTTTTCTTGCAAGTATGAGGTCCTGGGTTCAATTGGTGGAGATGCAAAGAAATTGCAATTCCTGATAAGAATGTATAATAGTACTGCCTCTGTGTAAAACAGTATAGAGAATCCTTAAAAATTAGAATTACCAGAGGCTAGAGTAAGGCACTAGTATTGCACAAACACCTGTTAGATAAGGGGCTAACATCTAAGACATACAAGGTACTGACAGAACTTAACAAGAAAAAAAAGTCTAATCCCATAAAAAAATTGGAAGAAATGACAGACATTTCATCAAAGAAGAAATACAAATGGTCAAAAGGTACATGAAAAACTGCTCCACATCACTAATCATTAGGTAGTTGCAAATCAAAACAACAATGAGGTATCATCACACCACAGAGGAAGGCACTCATCACAAAGAACAAGAACAACCAGTGCTGGCATGGATGCATGGAAAAAGGACCTCTTATTTACTGTTGGTGGGAATATACATTTTGACTGAAGTGATAATACAGTGGGCATGTGCTTGCATCGAAAGCAGCCAAACAGGGTTCAATCTACTTCATCCAATATGAAACCTTGAGCCCTGCCAGAAATAATCCCAAGCACAAGTCAGCCCTAACTATCATCAGATATGCTCCCACCTATAAATGTATATATTTATATATAGGTAACATATACATACATATATATACACATACATACATATATATGAGAACATTTTTAGTTTAAATTTCAGTCTGGAGTGACAGTAGACACTTGCATTGCACACAGTCAAATGATTTCAATCTTCAGCACCTATTAGGGTCCCTTGAGCACTTCCAGGAGTGATGTCTGAGTGAAGAGCCAGGAGTAAGCCTTAAGTACCACCAGTTGTGGTCCAAAAAAGAAAATTATATGATTTCAGTTTTGTAAAGTATGCAATAAAAAACTGGAAGTGAACACATCAAAAATTTAATAGTTTTCTCAAGTGGTGGGATTTGAATGATTTGCATTCATAATCTGAATCTCTTATTCTTTCTTAATCTGACTCTTTTGATGTATCTGCAATGACTCTTTTGTACAATCAACTTTTAGAATTTGAACTTTTAAATCATAGCATAATGCAAAGTTAAGAATAGTAGCAGACACTTAGAGAAAGCAAATACATATGCAGGAAACTAAAATATATTTATCTCTCCTATCTTATACTTATGCTTTCTGAACAAAAACTTAATGTCATTATAATTGATTTTCCACTATTGAGGTCATTCTCTAAAGAATTTTTACTTTTATTTTATTTGTTTTCATAAATAAATTCTTTAATTTAATTATGAGATACATAGTCACAAAGCTGTTCATCACTGAGTTTCAATCATACAAAGTACACCTGTCACCTGTCACCAGTGCAAATTTCTCACAACCTACTTTCCCTCCTACTCTCCCCCTGCCTACCTGACTCTGCAGCAGACATCTCTGTCTGTCTCTCTCTCACACACACACACACTTTCTCTATCAATTACTCCCCCGTCTCTCTGTTTCTCTGTCTCCCCTGTTTTATCCTTTTAGAAACCTTGGTTTGCAATATTGTTACTGAAGGGTTATGCAGATTCCTCTGTCTGTGGAGGTTCTATTCTGCTGTGCCCTTGATGACTGTGATAACTTGAAGGGACCTATTGGCTTTGTTTGTATCTCTTTTCTGAATCCCAGTAGATCTCCTTAGAGGGCTAGGAATGGTACCCCACCACCAAAAGAAAAAAACTGCATGCTGGAGCTGCTCAGACCCAGAAGCCAAGAAAGACCTACTGAGTAAGGATTGGCTGTGGGGTCACTAGGCAGAGAGCTGATTCCTATGCCTGTGAAGGTTGTGCCCTGCTGTGCCCTTGATGACTGTGATAACTTGAAGGGACCTGTTGGCTTTGCTTCCAAAAATGGAATTATTTTCAAAGGAGCATCCTTAGGAGTTACAGCAGACATGCCACAAGAAATCCTCAAGGCCAGAAGACAGTGGTGAGATATTGTGACAAGAATGAATGGATGGGGCCGGGCGGTGGCGCTAGAGGTAAGGTGCCTGCCTTTCCTGCACTAGCCTAGGACGGACCGCGGTTTGATTCCCTGGTTTCCCATATGGTCCCCTAAGCCAGGAGCGACTTCAGAGCTTATAGCCAGGAGTAACCCCTGAGCGCCACCGGGTGTGGCCCAAAAAATCAGCAATAAAGACAAGCAATAGTTATCAAAACAGCATGGCGTTGGAATAAAAACAGATCCTCAGATCAGTGGAATAGGCTTGAGTACTCAGAGAATGTTCTCCAGATATACAATCACCTAATTTTTGACAAAGGAGCAAGAAATCCTAAGTGGAGCAGGGAAAGTCTCTTCAACAAGTGGTGTTGGCAGAACTGGTTAGCCATTTCAAAAAAGCGAACATAGACCCCCAGTTAACATCATGTATGAAGGTAAAATCCAAATGGATTAAAGACCTTGATATCAGACCTGATACCATAAGGTATATAGAACAACACGTAGGTAAAACACTCCATGACATTCAGACAAAAGGCACCCTCAAGGAGAAAACCGCACTTTCCAAACAAGTGGAAGCAGAGATAAACAGATGGGAATACATTAAGCTGAAAGCTTCTGCACCTCAAAGGAAATAGTGCCCAGGATACAATAGTCACCCACCATGTGTGAGAAACTATTCACCCAATACCCATCAGATAAGGAGCTAATATTCAAAATATACAGGGCACTGACAGAACTTCACAAGAAAAAAATTTAATCCCATCAAAAAATGAAGAGAAGAAATGGACACTTTGATAAAAAAAAAAGAAATAAAACAGCTATGAGATACCATCTCACACTACAGAGATTGGCACACATCACAGAGAATGAGAACAAGCATTGCTGACGGGGATGTGGAGAGAAGGGAAAACTTAATCACTGCTGGTGGGAATGCCATCTTGTCCAACTTTTATGGAAAGCGATATGGAGATTCCTCCAAAAAATGGAAATTGATATCCCATTTGATCCAGCTATACCACTCCTAGGGATTTACCCTAGGAACACAAGAATACAATACAAAAATCCCTTCCTCACACCTATATTTTTATTGCAGCACTATTCACAATAAGACAACAACCAAGATGCCCTTCAACAGATAAATGGCTAAAGAAACTGTGGTACATATGCACAATGGAATATTATGCAGCCATCAGGAGAGATAAAGTAATGAAATTTTCCTATAGATGGATGTACATGTACTCTAACATGCTGAGTGAAATAAGTCAGAGGGAAAGAGATACAGAATAGTCTCACTCATCCATGGATTTTAAGAAAAATAAAAGACATTTTTGTTTTGTTTTGTTTTTCTTTTTGGTTTTGGGCCACACCTGGTGACGCTCAGGGGTTACTCCTGGCTATGCGCTCAGAAGTCGCTCCTGGCTTGGGGGACCATATGGGAAACCAGGGGGTCGAACCGCGGTCCATCCTAGGCTAGGGCAGGCAAGGCAAGCACCTTACCTTCAGTTTTTTGCAACAATCCTCAGAGACAAAGAGAGGAGGTCTGCAACTTCCAGCTTATTTCATGAAGCTCACCACGAAGTGTGGTGAGTGCAATTAGAGAAATGACTACACTGAGACCTATCATAACCATGTGAATGAATGAGGGAACTAGAAAGCCTGTCTAGAGTACAGGTTGGGGTGGGGTGGGGTGGAATGGAGGGAGATTTGGGACATTGGTGGTGGAAATGTTGCACTTGTGAGGGGGGGGGTGTTCTTGACGTGACTGAAATCTAATACAATCATGTTTGTAATCAAAGTGCTTAAATAAAGATATTATTAAAAAAATCTTTAAACGTGCTCTTTGAAATTAAAAAGAGAGTTATCATACACATTACTTTATCTCCTTTCAGCACCCAGTTCTTGAACAGATGAATCAATTCCAAGTATCATTGCATCAAGATTATTTTCTATTTTTTTAGTGATTTTATTAGAATATTGTTTTTTTGTTTTTTGTTTTTAGGTCACATCCAGCAGTGCTCAGGGGTTACTCCTGGCTCCATGCTCAGAAATTGCTCCTGGCAGGCACGGGGGACCATATGGGGCACCGGGATTCAAACCGATGACCTTTTGCATGAAAGGCAAACACCTTACCTCCATGCTATCTCCCGGGCCCCAGAATATTGTTTTGGCATGAATTTCTTTAGTTTCTTTTCATTTTAGGATATGTCTTGGTATTATTTATTTTGGCTTCATTTATTTTAGCATTCAATTATGATATTTTTGTTTGTTTTTTGTTTGGTTTTGGTTGGTGGCCACATCTGGTGGTGCTCAGGTATTACTTCTGACTGTACACTCAGTAATCACTCATAGTGGTACTCTGAAGATCATATGGGGTGCTAGGGATTGAACCCAGGTAGCCTTGTGTAAGGCAGGTGACCTCTCTCTCTCTCTCTTTCTCTCTCTCTCTCCCTCTCTCTCTTCAGAATTTCTTGAATTCATAGGTTTACGAATTTTATTAAATTTGGCGCATTATCAGTCACTACTATTTTGAATATTCTCCCAGATCTCAGTCACCTTTTTTCTCACTTTATAGGTCTCTGAAAATATGAATATTAATGTTTTAAGAGCCATACATATTCCAGGGTTTCTACTGAATATTTAATCTCCATTGTTGAATGTGAACAATTTCTATTATTCTATCTTCCAGTTCACTAATTTGTTTTTCACCTCTGTCACCTATATTCTTCTGTGGAGCCTAACTATAATAGAGTTTTATTTTCAATCCATTTGGTTCTCTATCTCTTACTTGTTCATTGAGATTCTACCTTTAAGTGTATTTTAAACCCTGTATGTGTTCATTTTGATATAATGCACCTAGTATAACATCACCCTTTAAAATATAGATAAGTACTTTCAGTATATTCATCAAATTTTGCCATTATTCCATTACCATTCTACTCTTCAATTCCAGAACATTTGTAAAATTCCAAGGTGAAACTCTAGACCCATAACTAATTGTTTTGTTTGTTTGCTTGTTTTGTTTAGGGAACACACTCAGAAATACTCAAAGCTTAATCCTAGCTCTATGCTCAGGTACCTCTCCTGGTGAGGTTCAGACGACCTTCTTGGGTGACAGAAATTGAACCTGGATCAACCATGTTCATGGCAAATGACTTCCCACTATACTAATACTCCACCTTCTACATTACTAATTATTCGTTCTCTCTCTCTAACCCTTAAAGAATATTTCCTATCCTGCCTATATGCACATGACCTATTCTAATATTTCATATAAATGGAAACAAATAATATGGTTTCTTTCATCTAGCAAGTTCATCCATGGTAAGCCTGGATCAGTTTTCTACTCTTTTATTATAATATTCCATTGTATGAACATACTACAATATGTATATTAGGCCATGATTTCCAGTTTTGTCTATTTTTAAATAATGTTATTATGGACATTCATGTACAGATTTCTGCGTAATCTTATACCCTCAATTCTCTTGGATATAGATCAAGGAAAGTAATGTGTAAATTATATGTTTAACTTAAAAAAACTGACAGTGCTTTCAAAAATGGCTATACAATTTTATATTATTGTCATCAATGTATGAATGTTCTGATTATCCTATATCCTCATCAATATTTTCATTGTCATTTTATTAGTTATCCTACTACATAAAGCAGCATTTCAATGCAATTTTGTTGTGTTTTTACCTAATAACATTAAACATATTTTATATGCTATTGAAGCATTTTTATAATGGCTTCTTTAAAATCTTTCTTAGATAATTTCAAAATGTTTGACATCTTGTTTTTTTTTTTTTTTTTTTTTTTTTTTTTTTTTTTTTGGTTTTTTGGGCCACACCCGGTGACGCTCAGGGGTTACTCCTGGCTATTCGCTCAGAAGTCGCTCCTGGCAGGCACGGGGGACCATATGGGGAACCGGGGGATCGAACCAAGGTCCGTCCTAGGTTAGCACAGGCAAGGCAGGCACCTTACCTCCAGCACCACCGCCTGGCCCCCAAAATGTTTGACATCTTGGTATTTGTGTCTATTGTCTTTTTTTCTCTCTGTTTAAGACCCTGGTCTTTGGTATGACTAGTGTCTTTTTATTGAGACCTAGGAATTTGGGGGCTGTGCTTTCTTAAGTTATTAAAACCTGGATCTTATTATTTAGGGAGAAGCATGAATATAATTCCAAAGAAATTAAGAAGTCAAATGTCCCACATTGGTGGTGGGAATGCCCTTCATTCATTGTCACTTTGTACCATAAATAATTCTGTGTAATGAACTTCAGTCACAATAAAAATTAAAAAAAAAAAAAGAAGTCAAATGTCCCATGATTAGGGAAATTAAAGGGCTCAGCATATCTGTGTGCCACCGAGATGCTTTATCCTGAGAAAATCACTTTGACAATCATGCTGTCCCGTTACAGGTATGTACTTGACCCTTATCTATATGGTATTGTTCTTGCAGATAAGGGGTGAAGCACATCTAATCAGATTACTTACAGTTGGGTTCCACTCATGGCCTCCAATGAACAAAAAATGGTATGTAACCCTCTAGTACCTCTCTTCTGAAACAGGAGATGGAGGGAACTTAGAACTGACAAGCAGGGCCACAAGCCAAGTATATTACTTTTTTGTGCTACCTCATCACAGCTTCACAAGGTTGAAGACCCAGGCTCATCTCTCAGTCTCAGCTGGCATGAGGTAGGGGAGACAGTGAGATATCTGTTTAATAACTCCTTTATTTTATTTATTTTTCTTTGTTTGGGGGCCACATCCAGTGATGCTCAGGGGTTATTTTTTTTGGCTGCAAGCTCAGAAATCACTCCTGGCTCGGGGAACCATATAGGATGCCAGGGATCGAACCCAGGTCTGTCCTCAGTCAGCTGCATTCAAGGCAAATCACTCTGGCCCCAATGGCTCCTTTCTTGGCCCTTACACTAGAGAAAACAGACTCCTATTGGGCTTTTCAATCTGCACATTGTTTTTCTGGGCTTGTAGCAAGAACTCACCCATGGATCATTCATCAAAGTCTTTACTTGCCTGACTTCTCTGCACCTTTGAGACTCTTCTCATATTTGTTTTATATAGAGAACATGCGGTAATCGATAACAGAAAATAATAGGGAGAAGTGTGTCTCTATTATTGTCCAAAAAGCAGAAATCTTTTGAATTAACAACAAATCTTTTCAATGTAATTTTAAAGATTAAATATTTGGGTGGTTTGATATCACAATGGGTAGGGCATTTGCTTTGCAAGCGGCCCACACAGGTTCAATCCCTGGCATCCCATATGGTCCCCAGAGCCTGCCAGGAGTGTTTTCTGAGCACAGAGCCAGAAGTAACCCCTAGTCACTTTGGGATGTGGCCAAAAAAAAAAAATCTTAAGTATAGGAAGAGCTCAAAAGAAAACTGTGCTCTTTATTATCCCTCTGAAACAAATACAAGTCATGTTTTCATAGGGCTCAATAATAGAAACATGCTTGGTTCTAAGCTTTAATCACAAAAGAATGGCTTAAGCTTTACTACATAAGAAGCATTCTGTCAGCAGTTGATGGGTAATGATGACCCAGTTCTGGAAGTTCATGTAAGTGCCTGTTCCATTTTTCTAATTCTCACCCTCCACAGTGAAGCTACCTCAAGAGAATCCCTACACAATTTCATACACTGTTTATAACACTGTGTGTGCTGAGCAACCAGACAGGCAGATCTTTGGAGATATTTTTAAACAATAGTAAATAAATCAAGAATAACAAACTCTACACTTTGTACACAAATTTTTCAATCTCCTTGAACTATTCCACTTTGGGGGATTCACAGTTCTTTGCCTTTTCCAACTAGGTAGATAAGGTAATGAACTATCCAGTGATAAATGTTACAGACTCATTTCATCTTCAATGAGAACAGATCAACGACCTGTGAGTAACCAGGATACAATAACATACCAATAACAGGCAACTAGAAAAATGCTGTCCTACTAGTGCTTCAGCAAACCACTAGGCCTTCACTGAGACCACAGACAAGCTGGCACTGAGAGTTCTAAATGATCATGCTAATTAAATAAAGCACAACGAAATACTATGTAGTTGTTAGGAAAAATGAAGTCAAGGAATTTACTTATACATGTATAGAGTATTACACTGACTGAATTGAGACAGAGGATATGGATAGAGAGAATAATTGAACTTATTTGTGAGATATATTATGGTATTAATATCCAGTCTATAGAGTTGAGGACCAAGAGGGGAAGTCCATGGTAGGAAGTTGGCCACGTATAGCAGGGGAGTGTAGTTAGGGCATAGAAGGGACCATTACGACAACGCTAATTGGAAATAACCACTCTGAACTAGAACTGGGTGCTAAAAGAAGTTAAACTGAAATCCCTCTTCAGTAACAATACTGCAAATCACCATGCCTAAAAGAAAAAAAAAAGGAGAGAAAGTGAAAGAATAAAAAAACTTCTGCCACAGAAACAAACGGGATAGGGTTCCTTGGGAGGGAAACTAGATATTGGTGACAGGAAATGTGCACTGGTGAAGGGTGCTGTACATTGATTGAAATTCAGTCAGTTTCACACTTTGAAACTGTGAAGGGAAAACTGCATTATGAAAAACGGTGATGTTTATATTTTATTCTTTATTGTTTTTAAATAAGCAGTTCTATATACCCTAAACACTTTCTTGAAGAGGGGATGCTTATTTCTGGAATTTATTTTATTTTGTTTTTTGCTTTATTTATTTTATATAAAAAAAAAACCTTCACCAGTGCAGCATTCCCATCACCAATGTCCCAAGTGTCCCTCCATCCACCCCACCCCAGCCTGTGCTCTAGACAGGCTTTCTACTTCCCTCATTCTATCACATTTTGTTAAGATGGTTCTCAGTGTAATTATTTCTCTAACTGCACTCATCACTCTTTGTGGTGAACTTCTGTCATGAGCTGGACCTTCCAGCCCTCCTATCTCTGAGAATTATTGCAAATGTCTTTTATTTTTCTTAAAAACCATAAATGAGTGAGACTATTCTACTTCTCTCTCCCTCTGACTTGTTTCACTCAGCATAATAGATTCCATATACATCCATGAATAGGAAAATTTCATGACTTCATCTCTTCTGACGGCTGCATAATATCCCATTGTATATATGTACCAAGTTTCTTTAGCCATTCATCTATTGAGGGGCATCTAGGTTGTTTCCAGAGTCTGGCTATTGTAAACAGCGTTGCAATGAATATAGGTGTGAGGAAGAGATTTTTGTATTGTATTTTTGTGTTCCTAGGGTATATCCCTAGCAGTGGTATAGCTAGATCATATTAGAGCTCGGTTTCCAGATTTTGGAGGAATCTCCATATTGCTTTCTGTTAAGGTTGGACTAGACTAAAATAAATACAAATGGCTAAAAGGCACATGAAAAAGTGCTTTACATCACTAATCATCAGGGAGGTACAAATCAAAACAATTATGAGGTACCATCTCACACCACAGAGATTGGCGCACATCATAAAGAATGAGAGCAAGCAGTGCTGGTGGAGATGGGGAGAGAAAGGAATTCTTATTCACGGATGGTGGGAAAAACAGCAATGTTTAAATCAAGTAATTTTTAATCTAAAAATATAAAAACAAATAAAATAAGACTAAGCAGTTCACTGTAATGCCTACTAAAGCACATTGAAATCTAGTCCTATTTTTTCTTGATAGGACAATTTTAACAGAAGTTTTAGCACTATTAATATAGGGAAATTACTAAGTTCAGAAAACAGAGGCATGAATTTTCAGATTGGTTAAATGGCCTTGTCTCATGCCTTCTGTCATATGTCTATCACAAAATGCAAACCTGTATGTGTTCAACCCAGTGTCATTCAGAAACAAATTCTGAGACTAAAATGTAGACTTCGTGACCATGAGTGATTCTAAGACAAGATATTTGTTTTTTTTTTTTTAAGAAAGAGTGAGGATATTAACAGAGCTTTTTTTTTTCAGCAGTGAAAATCATCTCATCTATGAACATCTATCTATTTTCCTAGAGATACTCATATAAAATAAATGTCATATATATCATTCACACTGAGTTTCTCAGTTATATTAGAGTCTTTTTCTGCAGCATGATAGATCTATTTGTATAGAAAAATTAAAGATAGCTTACGTGGACCCCACATTCCTATATGACTGACTCTGATGGTGCTGTGTAATACTAACCAATGTAAAGTTCTTCCTGAAATGTTCTGCTCCACAAAAAGCCTTCTCTAGATCTCTGTTCATTTGCTTTACATTTGAAGTTATATTTAAATTAATTTAATTATTCCAGGGTATAATATCTATAACATGTGTACATCATAAGAAACTTTATAAAATGTGTTCAATGTCAAGAGAGTGGGAAACATGTGTGTATATATATTATAATATTATGTATACACATATATAAGCACACATTGTAGAAAGGAGGAAAACGTAGTAACACAAAGGATCCAGGAAGAGCAGAGTTAGAATAAGGTGGCAACAAATGCTACTAGGAGTCTGTCTCAAGTAGTACTTTCCTTATCTGTAAAACAAAAATAAATAAAATAAAAAGATCTTTCGATCTTTCAACTGCATTTATGGCACTTTTGTGTATAATATTCTTAATGAATTTATGTAAAATAGTAGCTGACTTTATGGAAAGCCCACAGATCACATGACAAATGAAGAGGCATAAGTAAAGATTTCTGACTGGAACTACAATTAAGGAAAATGTTCAAAAGTGAATGTGGCCTATGTGTAAATCATCCATTTTTTAAAATTCATTTAAAAAATGCATCACAGAGTTGACATAGTTGATCATAATACACTTGTTTCCAGAGTGAAAGCAAAGTTATTGAAAAAAGAAAAATAATAAATTTTAAAGAAGCAAGCATATTTGTAAAAAGTATTGTATCTCCAATAAAGTCATTAATACAATGACAAAAGTTTAGAACACTCTTGTTTTTAGTTATCCATTCTGCTTAATAGGGGTGTTAATATAGGTATGATAGCATCAAACAAATGAAGTTGTCCAGAAATTCAAAGCACTGTTCCTGATACCATAACTTTTAGGGGCATGTACTCAGCTGCCAAGAGTTCTGGAAAAAGGAAGCTACAAGGAGAGTGTGCCTGCACTAGCTTCAGAAAGCCCTTGTGATATCAGCACAAAAACAGGCATATCTGAAAGTTAGTTATATTGGTGTTCCCTAAGGAAATTGCAGAGGGTCATTAATAAAAGCCATCACAAAAGCAATAATTCTGGGAAAATGAGGAAGCTGGTGTGGCTTCAGCTTCAGTGAGGTGAAAGTTTGGCCCACACTCTTTGAGATGGCTGGCTTTCTGCTGTGTAGACCTCTGCATCCATGATCTTTCATTGCTTGGTTTACATATCATTTGAGAAAAGAGCTAAGTCACCCATTCTTTGATACCAACTGACCTCTTTTTCCCAATCTGATCACTCTCTTCACCTCACATACCTGCTGCATCAGGCAGACACATCAACTTATATCTCTCACGTTCTTGGAAAGGCATTCCTCAAAAGCTACAAAAATCCAGACCAACATTTTGTGACTCCCCTCAAAGGCAGTTTTCAAAGAGATATTCCCAACAAAATGCCCAAAACCCTTCAACACCAGCCACACGCACTCAATACAGCAACTAACTATGACAGATAAGTTAGTATCTCCTTCATTTAGAGATTAGGTTGCCAAACCTTTTAATACTAGCAAGTGGCACACTGGGATCTCAACACAGAAGTGTGAGCACTCACAGTGCAAAGCAAGAAAATAAAAAACGCCAAGACATCTTCACTGAGAACAGTTAAAACAAGCACTGGAGAATTTTTTAAGTGAACATTCCATATTTCTGAGAAACATTTTGGCAAAAAGTTATCCACATTATTAGTGAAAGTGAATGCACTTCAAAAATTTATTTTCCGTCAGAATTCTGAGAAAATAGAAAAACTTAAGTACATCACTTTCAAACAACAGAATTTAAGTATCCTTTGTCATTTGTTAAAATTTTTTATGCAAAGATATCTTGAGTTCTCCCATTCATTCTCTCTGATATATTCATCTATCATTGATTTTATTAATAGCCTTTAAAACATATTTTAATATACAAGTATGGAAATCTCAACTCTACTTCAATATTTTTTTTGGATCACACCCGGCAGTGCTCAGGGGTTACTACTGGCTCCATGCTCAGAAATTGCTCCTGGCAGGCACGGGGGATCATATGGGGCAGCGGGATTCGAACCGATGACCTTTTGCATGAAAGACAAATGCTTTACCTCCATGCTATCTCCCGGACCGCTCTACTTCAATATTTTATTGGGACATTTCTAAACACTCAGCGTTGGTTTATTCAGCTATACATTTGAAACAACCACCAAGAAATTCTTAAATCATATATAAAGTAAATTACAGATAAAGGCTCAATATAAAAAACTAATATAGTCTCAAAGTGAAAATCTGGGGCTCGAGAGCTTCAGTTTTAACAGACCTGAAAAACTCAGTAAATGAATGGAATGGTAAAATAGATGATCTCAACACCAGAGTAAAAGAAGCTGAGAATAGAATTGGTGCTGTGGAAGATGGATAAATAACAAATCCATAAAGCGTGAGAGATTGGGAAAAAAAACTTAAAACAAATGAACAGACAATGGAAAAAAATAGTGAAAGAATGGGAACAGGTGAAAATAGAAGTCTATGATAAGATCAACAGAAGCAACTTAAGACCATTGGAGTCCCAGAGACCCAGGAAGAAAATTTCTAAAAAAGAATCAACGGTAAAGAGAAACTTCCAGAACTAAAGAATATATGTGATCCAAACTTGCATGCCCGAGAGTACCAAACAAAAGAAACTCCAGAAAAAAATACCCCAAGACACATCCTAGTCACAATGACAAATCTCACATATAGAGACATAATTCTGCAAACAGCAAGATCAAAAAAGGAAATTACATTAAAGTGAGCATCCTTGAGAGTTACAGCAGGCCTGTCACCTGAAACACTCAAGACCAGAAAGCAGTGGTGGGATATTGAGACAAGACTGAATGAAATGAATGCTTCACCTAGAATACTGTACCCAGCAAAACTCAATTTCCGGTTGGATAGAAGAATGCATGTTTGCACAGACAAAAAACAGCTCAGAAACTTTACAGACTCAAACCCACGCTTTAGAGAAAAACTGAAAGACAAGACGAACCAAAAGACACACGAAATTTCGATATAAAGATGGCATCAAATCCTAGGACAATACTTTCTCTCAATGTCAGTGAACAAAATGCACCAGTTAAGAGACAGAGAATGGCTAAATGGATCAAAAAACTCAATCCAACATTTTGCTGTCTACAAGAAACGCAGCTGAATAGTCAGAACAAACATAGACTCAAAGTAAAAGGCTGGAGGAAAATTATCCAAGTAAACAACACCCATAAAAAAGCTGGAGTGACCATACTAATATCAGATAATGCAAACTTTATACTCAGGAAGGTTGGAAGGGACGAAGATGAACATTATATATTAATCAAGGGGTATGTAGAGCAGGAATAAATCACGCTTCTGAACATATATGCACCGAATGAGGGTCCAGCAAAATATTTAATAAAATTGTTGACAAAGCTGAAAAATAGCATCAACAACAACACAATAATTGTGGGGGACCTCAACACAGCTTTGTCAACAATGGATAGGTTAACCAGACTTAAGCCAAACAAAAATATACTGGACCTGAGGAGAGAAATGGAAGAAAGAGGCCTAGTGGATATATATAGGACACTTCATCCCCAGAAACCTGGATACACATTCTTCTCCACTGCACATGGGACATTCTCCAGGATAGACTACATGCTGGCACATAAAACATATCTTCATAATATCAAGAGGATAGAAATTTTGCAGCCTACCTTTGCTGACCACAAGGCTCTGGAATTATTTGTGAATTCCAAAGGAACAAAGAAGAACAACTCTAATACCTGGAAGTTAA
Organism: Crocidura indochinensis; assembly: GCA_004027635.1. Classification (NCBI taxonomy): domain Eukaryota; kingdom Metazoa; phylum Chordata; class Mammalia; order Eulipotyphla; family Soricidae; genus Crocidura; species Crocidura indochinensis. Next base: position 16,028 of record PVKC010000403.1, on the reverse strand, counting down.
ACAGCCTCATACTGAATAACCAACCAGTGGGTCCGAGATGAAATCAAAAAGGAAATCAAAAGATTCCTGGAAACAAATGATAATAAAGACACAAACTATCAGAACTTATGGGACACAGGAAAAGCAGTACTGAGAGGAAAATTTATAGCTTGGCAAGCACACATCAGGAAGGAAGAAGGGACTTACCTGAGTAGCTTAATGATGCAGCTTATAGAACTAGAAAGTGCTCAACAAAAGGAACCAAAACTAGGGAGGCAGAAGGAAATAACAAAGCTGAGAGCAGAAATCAATGAAGTGGAAACCCAAAAAAACGATCCAAAAGATCAACGAAAGCAGAAGTTGGTTCTTTGAAAAAATAAACAAGATCGATAGACCACTGGCAAAACTAACAAAGAAAGAGAGAGAGAGAGAGAGAGAGAGAGAGATAGAAACTTGATAACTCATATTAGGAATGAAAAAGGAGAGATCACTACTGATATGGCAGAGATTCAAAGGGTAATCAGAAAAAACTTTGAGAAGCTCTATGCCACTAAAAATGAGAACCTGGAAGAAATGGATAAATTATTGGACTCTTACAATCCTCCATGGTTGAAGGAAGAGGATGTAGCATATCTAAACACCCCCATCACTATTGATGAAATTAAAATGGTAATCAAATGTCTGCCCAAAAACAAAAGCCCAGGCCCAGATGGATTCACTAATGAATTCTTTCAAACTTTCCAAGAGGAACTACTACCAAACATGGCAAGACTCTTTCATGAAATCGAAAAAACGGAAATACTTCAAAATAACTTTTATGAAGCCAACATCACCTTGATACCTAAACCAGACAGAGATGCAATGAAAAAAGAAAATTACAGACCAATATCGCTGATGAATGCAGATGCAAAGATCCTCAACAAAATCTGGCAAATTGAATACAATGCCTCATTAAAAAGATCATCCACTATGATCAAGTATTTCCTTCCAGGAATGCAAGGATGGTTTAACATCCGTAAGTCTATCAATATAATAAACAACATCAACAACAAGAAAAATAAAAATCACATGATCATATCAATAGATGCAGAGAAAGTATTTGATAAGGTTCAACACCCATTCTTGGTCAAAACTCTCAGCAAGATGGGAATGGAAGGAACCTTTCTCAATATAGTTAAGGCCATCTACCACAAGCCAGTGGCAAATATTATCCTCAATGGAGAAAAACTAAATGTCTTCCCTCTAAACTCTGGTACAAGAAAAGGCTATCCTCTCTCACCACTCCTATTCAACATAGCACTGGAAGCACTCGTTATAGCGATTAGGCAAGAAAAAGATATCAAGGGAATCCAGATAGGAAAGGAAGATGTCAAGCTCTCGCTTTTTGCAGATGACATGATACTCTACTTAGAAAATCCTAAAGACTCTACCAAAAAGCTCCTAGAAACAATAGACTCATATAGCAAGGTAGCAGGCTACAAAATCAACACACAGAAATCAATGGCCTCTCTATACACCAGTAGTAATAAGGAAGAAATGGACATTAAGATAACAACCCCCGGGGGCCGGGTGGTGGCGCTGGAGATAAGGTGCCTGCGCTAACCTAGGACGGACCGTGGTTCCATCCCCTGGTTCCCCATATGGTCCCCTGTGCCTGCCATTAGCGACTTCTGAGTGAATAGCCAGGAGTAACACCTGAGCGTCACCGGGTGTGCCCCCCCCCCAAAAAAAAGAATAGGGGCCAGGTTGTAGCGCTGGAGGTAAGGTGCCTGCCTTGCCTGCGCTAACTTAGGACGGACCGCAGTTGGATGCCCCGGTTCCCCATATGGTTCCCCGTGCCTGCCAGGAGCAACTTCTGAGCAAATAGCTAGGAGTAACCACTGAGCATCACCAGGTGTGGCCCAAAAACCAAAAAAAAAGAAAAAATAGAAGATAACAACCCCATTTACAATAGTGCCACACAAACTCAAATATCTTGGAATCAACTTGACTAAAAATGTGAAGGACCTATACAAAGAAAACTATATAACTCTGCTCCAGGAAATAAGAGAGGATATGTGGAAATGGAAATACATACCCTGCTCATGGATTGGCAGGATTAACATCATCAAAATGGCAATACTACCCAAGGCATTATACAGATTTAATGCGATCCCTCTAAAGATCCCCACGATATTCTTCAAAGAAGTGGATCAGGCACTTTTGAAATTCATTTGGAACAATAAACACCCTAGAATAGCGAAAGCAATCATTGGGAAAAAGAACATGGGAGGAATTACTTTCCCCAAATTCAAACTTTAATACAAAGCAATAGTGATCAAAACAGCATGGTATTGGAAGAAGGACAGGCCCTCAGATCTGTGGAATAGGCTTGAATACTCAGAAAATGTTCCCCAGACATACAGTCACCTAATTTTCGATAAAGGAGCAAGAAATCCTAAATGGAGCAAAGAAAGCCTCTTCAACAAATGGTGTTGGCAAAACTGGCTATCCATTTACAAAAAATTGAACTTAGACCCCCTGCTAACATCATGTACGAAGATGATATCCAAATGGATGAAAGACCTTGATATTAGACCTGATACCATAAAATACATAGAACAACACGTAGGCAAAACACTCCAGGACATTGAGACTACAAGCATATTAAAGGAGGAAAATGCACTCTCCAAGCAGGTGAAAGCAGATATTAACAGATGGGAGTATATTAAGCTGAGAAGCTTCTACACCTCAAAGGAAATAGCTCCCAAGATACAAGATCCTCCCACTGAGTGGGAGAAACTATTCACCTAATACCCATCAGATAAGGGACTAATTTCCAAAATATACAATGCGCTGACAGAACTTTACAAGAAAAAAAAAACATCTAATCCCATCAAAAAATTGGGAGAAGAAATGGACAGACACTTTGACAAGGAATAAATACAAATGGCCAAAAGACACATGAAAAAATGCTCCACATCACTAAACATCAGGGAGATGCAAATCAAAACAACTATGAGGTACCACCTCACACCACAGAGAAGAGCACACATCACAAAGAACAGGAACAAACAGTGTTGGCGGGGATGTGGAGAGAAAGGAACTCTTATCCACTGCTGGTGGGAATGCCGTGTAGTTCAACCTTTATGGAAAGCGATATGGAGATTCCTCCAGAAACTTAAAATCGAGCTCTCATACGATCCAGCTAAACCACTCCTAGGAATATACCCTAGGAACACAAAAATACAATACAAAACCCCCTTCCTTACAGCTATATTCATTGCAGCACTATTTACCATAGCAAGACTCTGGAAACAATCTAGATGCCCTTCAACAGACGAATGGCTAAAGAAACTGTGGTACATATACACAATGGAATATTATACAGCTGTCAGGAGAGATGAAGTCATGAAATTTTCCTACACATGGATGTACATGGAATCTATGATGCTGAGTGAAATAAGTCAGAGAGAGAGAGAAAAACGCAGAATGGTATCACTCATCTATGGGTTTTAAGAAAAATGAAAGACATTCTTTCTATAATAATAATTTTCAGACACAAAGGAGAAAAGAGCTGTAAGTTTCAGCTCAACTCATGAAGCTCACCACAAATAGTGATGAGTTTAGTTAGAGAAATAACTACATTTTGAACTGTCCTAAAAATGAGAACCTATGAGGGAAATGGAGAGCCTGTCCAGAGTACAGGCAGGGGTGGGTGTGAGGAGGGAGATTTGGGACAATGGTGATGGGAACGCTGCACTGGTGATGGGTGGTGCTCTTTACATGACTGAAACCCAAACACAATTATGTATGTAATCACGGTGTTAAAATAAAATATAAAAAAAGCTAGACTAAAAAGTAAGAGAAGTTTGAGAAAGTGAAAAAAGCAAAACATAATAAATTTAAAATTTTATAGCAGAAAATTCATCAATTGGAATTACCCAAGTGCTGGCTAAACTGGTGATCCCAATCTCAAATATCTGAGCATTCTCATAAAACAGGAAAAAGAATTTTTTCCTAGTCAGAAAAAACTAAAATATGTTTTCCTCAATTAAAAAAAGAAAAGTAAACATACAGACTCTATTGCATTAAGGACTTATTCCCAAGATTAAATTGTAATAATCTGAACAAAGGACAAATAGGGTTCAGTGACATACATCAGGTGAAAGAGAAGTATGTCCTTTTAATATGCATTGAATTTACTTCATAAATGTATCATCTAGGGTAGTGGATAGTGGACAGTTGCTATTGTAGTACAGATAGTTGTTTGTGGGCCCCAGGGAAATAATTTCTTTCTCTCACCCAATAACAGTGAAAGGAGCTTAGACTGGCATTAGGATAATGAGTTACATGCTTCTCTAAATCAGCTGTCAATAAAACTCCAAAACCTTCTTTGACATTTAAACAGATTGGAACCAACAATTGTATGAGATGATCCAAATAAGAAGTATCAATATGGGAGAAAATAGCATACAAGCCAACAGACTAATTTTCCACATAATAGAGAAAATGCCTCCACAGAATCATTGACAAGTCAGCAGGTGTCTGATGTCTGCTTGAACATGTCTAACTGTAAGGAATGTCACTGACTCACAAGACAGTCTATTCTATTTTTGAATAAATCTAAAGAATTTTGAGTTTCCTTCTAAGGCAGAAGTAAAAATTACTTCAGTGTAACCACTACCTCTTAGACTTATATTCTTAAAACAATTTAGGTGATTTGGGATCATTTGAAAACAATAATATCCATCATAAACTAACATTCAAATACATATGTTGGGCTGGGCGGTGGCGCTAGAGGTAAGGTGCCTACCTTGCCTGCACTAGCCTAGGAAGGATGATGGTTCCATCCCCCGGTGTCCCATATGGTCCCCCAAGCCAGGAGCGACTTCTGAGCTCATAGCCAGGAGTAACCCCTGAGCGTCACTGGGTGTGACCCAAAACCAAAAAAAAAAAAAAAAGAATAAATACATATGTTACAGAAGGCAGTAAGTACATAGTTCTACAATGATTGCTTGGCACAATTTCTGTGGTGAAAGAACTTAAGATTCTGAAAGTCAACATAAGAGTAAAATAACTTTGCTAGTGATGAATATTAACATAATGCTCAGTAATATTTAATGCATAAAACCACTAACCTATAAAAAAGAACTATCATCTTTGAACAAAAAAATGTGTTCTAAAATTGTCAAAATTTCTAAGGAAAATTTATCTCAAAGTATAAATAACATCCTTAAACCTACAATCTCAAAAAAGTGACTAAAGTTTGGGGCCCGAACAATTTCACAGTAAGTAGGGTGTTTGCCTTGCACATGGCTGTCCCAGGTTCACTCCCCAGCATCCCAGATGGTTCTCTGAACCTACCAAAAGTAATTTCTGAGTGCAGTCAAAAGTAACCTCTCAGTGTTGCTGGGTGTGGCCAAAAAAACACACAAACAAAAAGTAACTTAAATTTACACTAGTAATTCTTCCTCTTTTATTTTCGACAACAAATTCATATTAGAACGTTTTCTTTAAGCCCTGGGTAAAAATTTTATCATAGAAACAATACAAAGTATTTATTCAAAAAGGGAAATATTATTCTTCTAAGTCCATTCTTGCAGATAGAATGACTTTCAAGTATTATTTACTTTTCTGTAAGGACAGAAATAAATGGCAACATTAGACCAAAATTGGCTTCTCATCTTTTTCCTTAAATGTTAAATTCTAAACTTCAATTGATTAGCACTGATCATATCAGAGAAATGTTAAAGATATGAGAACTGTGCACTGATTTTTACACACAATGAATTAAAAATACAATAATTTTATAAACCATCTGCTTTAGGCCCAAAAGAACTCACTCATAATTTGCTCCATAAGGAGTTACAATTTCTTAAAAAATCTGAAGCTCTCATTAAACTTGGAAGATAAGTTAAAGGTGCCTTTTCTAAATAAATCACTCACAAGCACATTAAACATTAAATTAAATTTTTATCACTCCATCAAAAATTATAGCATGATATCAACAAATTATTTTCTTGAGTAGTATACTTCTATCAAATCAACAACATTGGCTCCTGCATTCCAAAAGGTCTCAATCCAACCTCCTGCTGCCTGATACTCATTGAATACCTACCAAGTGAGCTTCCGACCATTAAAAGCAACTCCTACTTCCAGGAATATCTTTCAGCCACATCCTTAATACCAAAACATTAAAATTCCAGTAAAATTTTAATTAACAAGTTGAGGCTCAAATTAAAATGTTTACATAAAGTAATCATAATATCTCATGCAAGCTGCAATAATGAGGGTAAACTAATAACAATAAAGAAGCATATTTAGTTAAGTAAAATATTTTAATTATTGTTTATTCAGACATACATATAATTGGCATAAAAACAATTATATATCCCTATAAGGTTAAATTAAGTGTAAACAAACTCAGCATATTTTTTGCTTATTATCCAATAGCCTCTTAATTTTATTTCCCCAAATAGTTACTAACAACCTACTCAGACATATTTGTCTCCATCTCTAAGGAAAACTGTCTTTCAGTTTTAGCCACACTTGCTTGTTTGACTAATGTCTAACTGAGGGTCTTGTAAGGAATAGGCTACTCAATTACACCTACTTGCAGTCTTGACATCTAAACTGTTATCAAGATTCTAAAAATTACATTAACGTGTGACCATGGCCAAAAAGCTGCAGATTAGGCACCAGCATTTCCTGGAAATTGCCAGAAATACATATCCTTGAGTCCCACTTTACTAAATTAAAAACTCCAGGTGGCAGCTGAAAAGATAGTACAATGGGCACAGGGCTACCTTGCACATGGCATAGAAAGTTTGGTTCCAGCACCATCTATGGTCCCTTGAGCCCCATCAAGAGTAACCCTTGAGCACAGAGCCAGGAATAAGTCCTGTGTACCAATAGGTTTGGCCCAAACTTCCACCCCCAAAATAAAACCTCTAGGCTAAGAAAAACAGAATTCTTTAAATTTTTATTGTTTGGTTAAAGAATCATAATTTATAAAATTATTGATAGTTGAATTTTAGGCATATAATATTTCAACACTAATCCCACCACATTGTCAACTCCCATCACCAATGTTCTCACACTCCATAATCCCCTCACTGTCACCTCCAGATATGGAATCAATCTACATATCCAACCACAGCTGAGTGAATTATGGAAAACTATATAACTGCTGAAATTTTAATAAATGTAAAAGTTTTGAATTCCAATAAATAAAAGTTTAAGAAACATACAATAAAGGACCAGACAGATGTTGCTGTAAGATTTATGGGAGACACATGTTCTTTCTAATACTGAATCCTGTAGTTACCACAGACAGTACCCATATAGATGAGACAGGTTAAATTCCATTAAAACTCTACTGTGGAGGACAGAGTGATAGCGCAGTGGTAGGGTGTTTGCCTTGCATGGGGTTGACCAGGATGAACCCGGTATCCCATATGGCGCCCCAAAGCCAGGAGTGATTTCTTAGTGCATAGCCAGGAGTAAACCGAGTGTCACCAGGTATGGCCCCAAAACCAAAAAATAAACTCTACTGTGGACATTATCATTTGAATTATAACTCGTGTTCTCATTATGAAATAGCCTTTCTATGTTTACTCAATCATTTAAAAATGAAACCTTCTTAGCCAAAGAGTAAGTGGTAAACAAATTAGGCTTGCTTCTGCTTTAATATTGAAATCAGAAGCTCACACTTGGGTGTGGGGACTTAATTAACACAAAGTGAAGCATTTTCTAATGGCAACCCCTCTTCCTTGTTTCCTTCCTCTGGTTCCACTATACTTCTGGCTGACTGTCCTTAAGTAATCAAGGAATTACTTAATAGACCATAAGATGACATTTTCTAGTTCCCATAATCTATTTTGGCACCCAACATGCCCAGTAATTCCACCAGAACAATCTAGTCAAAGCAATACGCCATGTTGCTTTTCACAATGGGAATATTGAAAATACATCCCAGCAATCCCACAATTAATAAAGCCAGAAGTGAGAAAGTGCAATTATACAGGCCAGAGAGATAGTACAGAAGTTAAGGTGCATGTCTTGTCTGCAGCAGAACTTGTAATATTTCCTGAGTACTGCCAGCTGTGGTACAAAATATCCATACCCCCTCCAAACTTCTGGCAGTGCTTGGGGAGGGAGCATATGCAATGCTATTGATCTAATTAAGGATGGCATTGTAATACATGGCAAATGCCTTATCAGCTGTGCTCTCTCTCCAATTCAAGGTAGGAATTTCTGTGCCATTCTGACAGTGTTGGTACTGGAGTCTGAGAGCACTGGTAAGGTGACACCAAAAACCAACATTCCATCAACAGGTGGAAAATGACTAGGAAATGTCAAGTCTTAAGGCTCAGGTATTTCTTTGTAATTAGAAAAGGATGTTTGGTATGATATTGCCAGAATATTTCCAGATTATTTTCTGATAAAATACACTTCCCTTATAAAGTATACCTTACCCCCCCCAAAAAAAAAACCCTCCCTGATATGGTTTCAGTTAACTCATTATCTGCTTATTATCCCAAGGTAAACCAGCTATCTGGAAGTTTTATGGACGGAGGCATCTTGTGTGAGGAATGCAGACAGCTACATCAGGAAAACATCTCCAAAGCTTCCTATTTTATGAGGACTTGTCATTGTCTCAGACACAGTGAGACAATGTCAATAATTTTTTTCCTTTTTTTAAATTACCAATTTTTATTTTTACCAAAATGGATTACAAATAATTTATATGATGCATTTTTAAATAATAAATGAAAAGGAAGGAAAAAAAGACAGAATTCAAAGTTTAGCAATTACTACAAGAAAGTAGGCTGGGCTATAAAGTATAGACTAATAGGTAACAATCCTTATTTTAACTCTAATTTAATTGGAAAGTACTGCATGTCATTTATAAATAAAAGCAAATAATTTATCTAACAGTGTTTCTTTTTCTAATAGGGTAAGCAACCTTTAGAATACATATATACACTGAAATAGGGATGAAAGCTAAATGCTACCATAATTTTAAAAAAAGCTTGCTTGGAAGATGGTACAACTAGTACAGCTGAACTTGCTTTTCATGGGTCCAACCCTGGTTTGATTCCTGGTACCTTGTATGGTTCCCCAAACTTCACCAAAAGTGATACTTGAGGACAAAGCCAGAAGAAATGCCAGAGAACCTCCAGATGTGACCCAATAAGAGAGAGAAACTTCAGAGGCCAATGAAATTACAAAGGTGAGATCTGGATTTAATCCACGGCACCATACAGCCTTCAGAAAGTGCCTGTTTAGCTTTGGAGGGTTCTTAAGCATAAGCCTGAAGATCCTGGAACACAGCTAGGAGGCCCTCATATTCTCTGTCATTTCAGGAATGACCAAAGCAGCATGATATCCCTGGGCCCTCACAATTGGAAGTCTGGCAAACACTATTATTATGGATGACTGAGAATTTCTAGGAATGATACCCTACTCTGTGAGCACCACGAGGGAGAATCTCCAAGACCAAAAAACAAAAGTGCCATTTTTAAAACTGTTAAAATGATGAATACAGTATAATAAGAACATAATTCCAATAAACTATTCAAAAAGTTAAAATAAATCTAGATTACTTGGCAGAAACAGATTTTTACTAAGGCACTAAAAACTAAAATTGAACTAGTTCCATAAATTTTAACTGAAGTTACAGAATGTCTCATCAATTTCAAAAAAAGAAAAGTAAGAATATTTTTCCATATGATCTAGTAATTCCACTTCTTGGCTCTACCTCCTCATCTCCTGAAAAAAGAAAACTAAAAACATTATTTCTAAAAATAAATGTTATCAAAGATAAAACCAATGAACATTGCAAAACTTAGTACAAGAATTAAGAATTAATATGGAAACCAAGAATTAAGAATTAATATGGAAACCATTCAACTGCCCCATGATAAATATGAGTAGAGTTACACTATAAGCAGTCACTTTGAGCACACTATTTAAAATAAATGGAAGTTCACCGGGAGTAAAAAAAATAAAGTTTGAGGGTAAAGGTAAAATAACAGGCATTAATGAATACTAATATTTTCATGCCCAAACGTCTATTTAACTGGTTACTACTGCTTCCAACTATCACAGTACAAGCAGCATTTCTGACACCAGCTGGGTACATGCTCTATATATTCATTCAGCCTACCTTGTTTCTCATTTCTCACAGTGAGAACAAACTATTTAGATAGTAATGATACTGTTAAGAAATAAGAAAATCCTCCTAAGAAAAAAATTTTCCTTGTGATTTTATGTTTTCCATTTCATTGTACTGGGTTGTTCGAGTTTGTGTTTCATATGTGGCTAAAACTGAGATCAATATTTATCAGGATTGTGAGAAAAACATGCCTATAACACAAATTTTGTTTTTGTGTGTATTTTAGTTTGGTTTCTTGCAGCACACCGTAAAGTGTCAATAGATTTTTTTCCTTTCAGTGAAATCACTACTTTTCTCTGGAACACTGTCCTTGCTTTTAAAGATTGTTAGAAGGTTTTTCTCTTTTACCTGTTTCATCTCCATATTGTAGAGTTTCAAATTTTCAGCACATTTTGGTTATCAAGGGAAACATTTTAAACATTTTGCTTACTTATTATTAGAAATCAAAGCATTTTTTCTCTATAAGGGTGTTCACTATCCAGAATTAACAATCAGTGGATTCAAAAACTGTATTTCACGGTAGATGTTACTTCACATCTAAATCAGCTTAATCATAAACTACAGGGGAAAGGAAAAACAATTTTTTCGATGTTAGAAGTTATTTCATTTGAAAACAAATTATCTGTTTTTGCTCAAGATTTTAACAGAGAAACTTTGATTCACTTTCCAAGCCTGTTGAAACATCACCAAGAAAATAATTCTGCTATTGACATTAGCTATTTTAAAACAGCACTTTTAAATATGAGGGAAGCTTTTCTCAAGAGGTTTCAGGATTTCAGAAACAGCAAAGCGACATTGGCCTTTGTTTAAAAAAAGCCTCTGGATGCTACTGTAAGGGAATTAAACTTTTCTCCCTTTAATGTCGACATTGGCAACTTTGAAATGCAATTTTTGGATTTAAAAAACAAAGAACTGTGGAGCTTGAAATTTGAACGTCTTTATGCTAATTTATAAAGATTGGAGAAACACAAATGTGAACTTAGTTCACAGCACAAGTGATCTGCTTTGAAAGACCTGGAGAAGGAAGATATGTTGACTTTTAACACCTGGAATAGTATTCCTGACTCATATAATCAACTAAAAAAGCTAGTGTTTGCTGTTCTCTCTTGTTCGGGTCTACATGTTTATGCAAACAATCATTTTCAAGCATGAATCTTATCAAGAGTAAATTGAGAAATTGTCTCATCAATGAGACTTGGAATCGTGCCTAAAATGAAAAACAACAACATAAAACCTGACTTACTCAAACTATCCAAAGAAATGCAAGGCCAATATTCACATTAGTTTTGTGATTTTGTCAGTCATTGTCAGGATGTAATTTTCTCTACAATATAAGGCAAACTTTATGGAATTTAACATTACTGATAAATAATATTGTTCTAAAGTTTTTGTTTTATTATTTGTGTTGTATCCTCCTGACCCATGTGGATACTTGCATGCAGAATATTCTCAATAAAAAGTTATTGAAAGTAAAAACACTGTACCATCCTATGTATTTTCAGTTTTAAAAATGTGGCTCTCAGGGCCAGAGAGATAGCATGGAGGTAAAGTGCTTGCCTCTCATGCAGAAGATTGGTGGTTCGAATCCTGGCATCCCATATGGTCCCCAGAGCCTGACAGGAGCAATTTCTGAGCATAGAGCCAGGAGTAACCCCTGAGCACTGCCAAAAAAAAAAAACAAAACAAAACAGAACAGAACAATCCCCCTCCAAAAAAAACCCCAAAAATGTGGCTCTCAAAATAAATTTCAATCGTGGTTTTGGCGAGATTTGGCTCAGTTGAAAAAAAAGGTTGCCGACCACTGCACATAACAGTTGTATCAAATGAAGGGAGGGCAACAACTTAATTCTGCTAATTTCTTCAAATGTTATTCCTCCTAACAAGTGATATCTGCATTTCAAGTTATGAGAGGAAATTGCTAATTATTTTTATAGCAATCTTCCCCAACTAAGCATAGTTATATGTAAATGATATGCCTAAAGGCAAACAAGAGGAACACAATACACAACACATGCTCTTCTTGACCATATCTGAGGAAATGTTTTGCTAGAGTTGAGGGATGGTGTGAGTCCTTCCAAGCAATGTTCAGGAGACCTGGGACTAGTGTCTCACCCAATAGGCCAGAGAGTTTAAATGTTTAAAGGTTTCTGGTTTGTTTTTGTTTCATTTTGCTTGTTTTCTGGTTTTTTTGTTGTTTTATTCTTTTCTATTTCTTTTTTTATGTGTTGGTGTTTGTGTTTTTCTTTTTTTCTTGTTCTTTTGTCTTTTTTTGCTCGTCTTTCATAGTTGCTGTTTTTTTTTATTTTGTTTGTTTTTTGCTATTACTTTTGTATTTTTGTTGTTACAGCTTTGTTGTTTTTATTTTTTTCTCTTGTGTTGTTTTGTTACCTTCCCCCCCCTTTTTTCCCTTTTCTTCTTCTAAATTCATATTTATAACACCTAGATGATTCTTTTAGGTTTTTTCCCTTTTTTCTTTCCCTTTATATTTCTTATTCTTTGAACAGAACCACATTACTGAAATCATCTTGCTCGGCCTCATTATTTGAAGAGGAAAAATGGATGGTACCAGGAGTAAAGATTCATATGAACATCTAGTGGAAATAAAAAATGATCAAACTTGAACACCAAACCCAAAGTCAATGACAACAAAATGCTAGTTACACTACCATCCTGGGGGGAGAAAGGAGGGAGAAGTGGGATGCATTCTGGGAAAAGGGATGGAGGGAGGATAACACTGGTGGTGGGAATCCCCCCTTATTCATTATCACTATTAGCTTAAATATTACTGTGAAAGACTACCTTAAATATTACTGTGAAATTCACTTTGGCCACAATAAAAATTTAAAAAAAATTGTCTAATTAAATGTCTTTAAAATATTTTTTTCTGATAACCCATAAAATGGAGAAAGGCAAGCTTTTCCAACAAACTTCCAGTCAGAACAATGATGATCTTTCATTTTTAAGATTAAAGTGGGTAGTCATTGCCTCTTCCTTTATTACTTCTGTTTTGATTTGCATCTTCCTGATGATTACTGATGTGAAGCATTTTTTATATGTGTCTTTGGCCATTTGTATTTCTTCTTTGATGAAATCAACAAATTTCTGTCCATCCCTAATTGTTAATTCGTGTCCATCTCATTTCACAACCCAAAATGGCCATTATGAACTTGTCATCATTTTGATTTCCCTAAATTAATTTAATTGATTTATATTACTCATTAGTATGAATATCATCTTCTCTGAATAAAATGTACAACAAAATTAGACATCATAATGCCCACTATTTTTATCCTACTTCTCAGAAACAGAGTAAGTGAAGATTTGTCTTTACTAGCTGTTTCCACCTTGATTATGAAGTACTTCATAATGAGAAACTGGGGGAAATTCCCAGTGTCAAAAGAGGAGGAAACAGCTAATTATCATATATGCTGGAGAACAAACAAAACATGACAATATTAACAATTAGGGTAATTAGACTTTAAGATAATCATTCTTACTCTTCATTCACCAGAGTATCAAGGCCTCAGGGATGAATGGCTCTACTGAAGTATTCTGTTGCAGTGGTTTATCTCAAAGTGTTTATTTCTATAAATAATTTATTTCTATATTCACAGCCAAACCTAAGGTTTTGTTGTTTCACAGCACAGTAGAAGAAAAGAAAATACCTGCCATGTTTGTAGCAAGCAAGGTAATGTTCTAAGGGTTTTTCAAATGCTATTCCATTAAGTGCTCAAATTTTCCTATATGCAATAGTTCATTTTCCCAGTATTTATATATACAATTTCCACAGGTGTATGTGATGAAATGGAGAATCAGAATAGTGGCCACTTGACCACGGTCCAAAATTTGTGAAAAGTGGACCCAAGATTCAGAGCTGTGCCATGGACCCTTAAAACTCCAGGTAGAACACCTCTCTCCTGGGTCAATTCCTCAGTATTGAAAGAATAAAACACACCCAATTAGGAGTCTGAGTTTAAGCAATCATTCCAGTGATACTTAGACAATTCAAACCATAGAACTAGGTAGTTCATAAAACTTTATTAGCTTCAAAGTAGCCAATAGCTTCAGGAACAACCATCAAACGTGAACTTTTAAAATAGTTTTAAAATATTAATTGCATAACATTAGAATCAAACTCATCTTGAAGTAAAACAGTACAAGAACTTAGCAGTAACTCATTGTTTAATCACTAATAGAGTAGTGCAGAATCAATATATTTAAAATTATTTCCTTAAGAAACTTTCCATCTTACTGACTTCAGCAAACTTACTTTTTTTTGTTTTGTTTTTTTTTAGTTTTAGTTTTTTTTTTTTTTTGGCCATATCCGGTGGTGCTCAGGAGTTACTCCTGGCTGTCTGCTCAGAAATAGCTCCTGGCAGGCATGGGGGACCATATGGGACACTGGGATTCGAACCAACCACCTTTGGACCTGGAACGGCTGCTTGCAAGGCAAACGCCACTGTGCTATCTCTCCAGGCCCCTGTTTAAGGACTTTTTTTTTACTTCAGTAAACGTAATCAACTGTTTTCTGAGTTGAAATAATTAAGCACATTTCAATTCTGGATGAAATGCAAAACTGACCTACCTACAGTCATCTTCTGTGGCCTGCCAATTACAGGACTAATGCCAATCATTATGAAAAAGGTCACAGATAAGAAGCAGGAATAAATGTCTTTACTTCCTTTATAGTTCAGTGTAAAATGGAATCAGTCTTATTAAAGGAACACATTTTGTATTACAAGACAAATCCAATGCTGGTTTATCTTTCCAAGCAGAAGGCAATATATGTGCCTAGTTGTTTCTCTTTTTTTTAATAGGAAAATGGCCAGCAGAGAGATCATTTGTTTCTCTACTTATTTCTTCTAATCTTTAAGTGATTTCCACACATTCCCCATTCCTTTTTAGTGCCCACAGAGCACAAATTACCTTGAGAAAATCCAAAGATCATCTGCTGACTAAGGGGTTTTGTGATTGAAAATGAAACCCTCTGGACTTCAGCACAGAACAAGGTGGGTGTCAGCAAGGAAAAGATAATGCTAACTTATCCATTATATCCACAGTACATGGGTGCATTATTCTCCACAATATTTCTTTCTTAAACGCCTTTCTGTTTTTATATTTTCAAGTTGGCATGTCACCACACCAGCAAATTAAATTCAGTCTATGAGAGCTTTCATTGGATCAGACCCAGCAGAGAGCCTTACATCCCCCACATCTCTATGTTCTCTGCCATACTCTAATTAACATCACTCTCTCTAAAAGAGAAAAAAATCCAGAAATAAATAGAAGGCTGAGGAGCAGCAAATATAGCACAGCAGATAAAACACTTGTCTTTTATGTGGCTGATCTGGTACCATGTATGGTCCTTGAAACTGCCAAAGGAGATTCCTGAGCATAGAGCCAGGTGTAAGCCTCAGCATTTCCAGGTGTGCCGCTTCCAAAAAAAATTAAAGAAAAGATAAGTTAAGAAAAAAGATAAATGGAAAGAGGAAAGGAGAGGGGGGAGAGGAGGAAGGAGAGAGAGGGGAGGGGAGGGGATGAAAGAGAAGAAGAGAGGAAAGGGGTGGGGAGGGAGGGAAAAGATAGAAGGGGAGGGGAGGGAATAAGAGAAGGGGGGAGAAGAGGAGGATGGAAGAGGAGAGGGGAGATAAATAGGGGAGGGGAGAGGAGAGGAGAGAAGTAATGAACTGAAGAAAAAGCATTTGACTAAACAACCCAGGCCTCTCATCTTAATCTCAGCCTGGCAGTAGGAGGTAGCACAGGTAGGCTCATTTCATCTCTCTTAAGAAAGCAATTATGTTGACCTCATGCGAATCAAACAAGGGGACTGAAGGGTAGTTAAGGAAGATTACAAAGCTAGGGGAGGAAGAATTCTCCCAGTTCAGCA
>PVKC010000402.1:6275-68031 GCA_004027635.1 Crocidura indochinensis | reverse complement strand
TTCTAATTTCTAACTTTTCTAAATTTATTTCAAAAACATTCACTTAACTTAGCACTTCGAATATATTCAGTGTCTAAATTATGGAATTTTAATTTGTGTAAATATATTCAAGACCCCAATCTAAATGGTTTTCTATATTTCAATTGGAATGCAAAACATCAACAAAGGCAGAATTATTTCACTAGATTTCCAGAAGACAGGAAATGGAAAAACTGTTTGGAAATTTCAAAGAAACTTTCTAGCTCTTAATTGCAAATATACCAGGAAGGTCCCTTGTTTGCTATAGGGCTAACACAACAAAATTTTAAGCTTACCTCAAAATGCTATTAATAATAAGGTAATTATCTGGGAGAAGGTCAGATTTATACACTCATTCTGGGTGTCATGAATTCTTCATGGCTGAAAATCATTCATTCATGGTAAATGTAAGCAAACCCTATATAGTTTGTCTACCATTTTTAGAAAAGAGATTTTGGAAGTGCCTAACATGCACGGAAAAACTTTGATCACATATGCAAATCCAAGATACTTATGCTCAGAGAAAACAGATAGTTGTGTTGGCAACACACACGCCTTCCCTTTCTCTAGCCATATGACAGGAAAAATCACAGTATTCCATTGTCCCTAAGTGGTCCCAGAGGATCAAGTTGCCTTCACATTGTTATTATTATTCACTATCATTCATTATTCATACATTATTGTTAAATAGCAAATACAATTTACTTGCCTTTGTGAACATTTTGTGAGAATTCATAACCATAGTATTATTTTGAAGATATCAAGAGCATCTACTTTGGGGAAAGAACTATTAAAAAACCACCTTCATCTAATGCAGGATAGTGCAAAATGGGAGCAGTGCACACAGGCAGCCTGAAAGCAACGTTTCATCTTGTTATCTTTGATGCATTTTCTGGGCCTCAAGAGGGCATGAAGAGAAGCTAAAGCAGCTTTCTCCTGCCTGGCATGAGGCAACTTCATTTATATAGACTCCTGGTGCATTATCCATTCAGTTTCCTCAGAAAACAGTAAGAAATGGCAGTAGTAGGGGGCAAGACTATGGGTAGAAAAATGAATGGAAGGTACCAGAAGACTGGGAGCCTAAAATCCCCAGTTAAATGAGAACATGGTACAGTCATTCATCACAAAGACCACTAACATGTATTTTTTTCTAATGAAAAGATCCTTTTCTAATCAAAGAATCATTGGGTTGGAATGTGGAACAGAATTCACAAATTTGTATGAGCAAGACATGAATGGTTACCAGGAAAAAGCTTACATATCTAGAGGCCTGGTTTGCTCCCTCTCTCTTGATGCTAGTTTCCTCAGAAAGAACCTGGAGTGAAAAAGCAGGCAGATCTTCTACACTAAGGGCTCTGTAAAATGTGAAATAATCCACAAAACTCGAGCTCATTACACCAAGATCAATCCCCTAATAATAAATTCATGCCAATATCTAAATTAACGAACACATTTACAAGCTCATTAATTCAGCAGTATGTCCAGGAGCCTTCCTGAGGCTGAGAGTAGGGAATCTGGTAACCACAGTCTGTTGAAACCAGATGTCTAGAGCAGCGCATCAAACTTCCAATGGTTATAGGGGTGATTATCATTGAAACCAGCATTTTCAAGGAAAGCACAAGCCCTCCATTTTAACCTGCAGGCAATAAACAAATCCAGGAGCCAAAGTGGACAAGATTCTTGAAGGCATCTTTCATTCCTTTGTTCCGGTCTATTGACAGAACAACCAGCAGCACTGAAAATACCCAATTCACTGGATAATAGAGGATGACATCTGGTAACCCATAGCTCAGGGTCAAAGCCCCACAAAGCAGTAGGTAATCATACTCCTTACTGAAACCCAACTACAATCATGTTTGTAATCAAGGTGTTTAAATAAAGATATTAATTGAAAAAAGAATAAAGTGAGGAGAGAAATAAATACGAGTTTAAGAGAGAAGAAAGTATATTCCATGCTAAAAAGGGAGCATAGTCTTATGTAAGGGAATGTTATTGCATGAATAATATTTAGTATCTTCATTAATAAATGAAAGACTATAATAAAAATCTCTATAGAACAAAAACAAATTCTTGGTCCCAGGAAATGTGATTTCACAGGAGAGAACTTACCGTTGCTGCCAGCCACATGATTTCCACGTTCTTTCTTTTTTTGGCTTGGATATTTTGGTGGAGATTTTCTAATAATCCTTTTAAATCATATTGCTCTTGAAAATGCGTAATGACTGAGAAAAAACGGGGGGGGGTGAGAGAAGGAGGGACAAAGGAGAAAGTGTCAATATTAAACTGCCAATAAGGTTTCCTCAACATATTTGCAAATGTTATTTTCAGAGCAATGAATGTCACTGAGAAGCCAAGACTGTCTAAAGATGTTCTTAGTTGTGAAACTCTCCAGTCTGATTCTTTATTGAAAAATGGTCCTCAATTTCAATTTCAATTTCTTTGTAAATGTGGTGATGCTGACTGGTTACATAACAATTTTTTTCTTTACCAAGATAATAATACTTTGATAATAATGACAGTTACTGACTCACTTCATAAAAAAAAAAAATCAGAGAGGAGATTTGAGATAGTCTTCCAATTCTGCTACTGAGCAGCCAGTCTGAATTTAAAAATGATTAAACTGAGCATCTCGGTGATTGGACAAATATGAACAAACACTCATAAAACAAAGAAAATGGTTGACAATCTCAAAGAGCTACAAACATTGCATTGCCAAATGTTCCTTGAGGCTATAAATCTATCCTGGTTTGAACAGGACTGCTACTGAGCATAGCAAAAACCTGGAAACAGGAATAACAGAGGGACTGGAGCAAATGATATGAGAGAATTGGGTAAGAAGCAGAAAGTAACCATTGTTAAGCTCTCTACATGCCAAAACTAGAGTAGGGCTTATAAGTGACTTTCATCTGATGGAAGCAATGCGTGAAGGATGAAGGCAATAGACATTATGGCCCACGTGTTCCTGAGGCTGAGTAAAGATAGATTCAAATGATAATGCAGTGATGGGGCTTAAAGACTTTCTAAGAGAGCTGTTCGGTTAGTGCTGTGTGTGTGAAAACACTCTATATTCTAGAGTTGAATGCACTAACTGTACAATGAGTACCCTAGAGCTTTCATGGAGGTTAAAGGCAGAAGAGAAAATACCTAAGAACTGAATGGTCTCTACTTCAGTTTCCCATTACATTATCAAATTGGAGGCATCTTTCTGAATAATTACAAAACATGACACCAAAAAGCTTTGATCATGGCAAGTCTTTTCCCAAACTATTTCAGATATTTCATTGTACTACATTCACTTTTTTAAAATAATCTAAGAAGCTTTTTATTTTAGTTCCAGAGTAGCAGAAAGGTCCTAAGGAGCTTTGCTAGCAAGCTCTAACTAATGAGGAGTGTAAGAAGTTGGTAAAATGGAAATATCTATACAAATCAATCCTACAGAACCTTTCATTTCATTGCCACTGGCTAGTGGAAGTTTGGCTACAACTCTGATATGCTCTGCCTGGGAACTGATCTTCAAAATATTCAGGTCGATGTTTTAGTGTGATTTCACTGTAGTGGCTTCATGAGAAAATGATCCAAGGGCTATTTATTAATGAATGAGATTATACATGATTATATAATGTTGTGATTATACAACACAGATGTTTCTTCTAGGAGGTTGGAGTAAAGACATCCTATTACTATGTAGGACACCACCCAAGAACATAGACAAGGAAGTGTAATATCCAAAATATTGAAGAGCTTTACAAAGCTCAAGATTATAGTTGCAAGTAAAGATATTAATAATAGTGTTTCAAAATTTATATTAATAGGTCATAATAAATCAGAAATCAGGCCTACCACACTGATCTTAATGTTAATAAATGGGAGCCAAAATATGATCCAGGTCATTCATGAATTAGAATTACAAGTAGACATTAAATATTATGTACAGGTATTTCAATGACATAGTAATTGCTCTTGACATTGTTAGAAGGAACAGTGGGTCAGATACATGCCTAAGTATAATCCTTGTAACATTAATTTCTGTGTCTTTGTGTGTGAGTATATGGAATACACATATACTTACCTTTGTATGTATGAACAACTAGGTAAGTAATTTAATGAAAAGTATTATAGTAAATAAAGTTCATGTATTATGAACTTTAGGATAAAGTTAGATTTAGGATAATTAATTTTTACCTGATTTTTCATGTTATTTAAAACATCTTAAACAGGCATGTCATGGTCTTAAATAAAGTTATTTTGGAGAAAGAAGGAATTGAAGTGTATGAATAAGAAAAATAAAAAGAATAGGAAAAAGAATTAAAACTCTTATGATTCCTTTTATTAGGGGCATGGAACTCTGAGGCAGTTCTCAGGGAACTTGAGTGCTACTTGTGGTGATACTTGCCTAATCTGGTTTGTGGTTCAATCCCATGTACTGAGAATGGGGCACCATACAGTGCCAGAGAACAACGGGGCCAGCCCAGAGGTGCTTCCTATCTCCAGGGCTACAATCAGTAATGCTCAGTGGCTATGCAGTGCTGGAGATCAAAGCATGGTGAAGTGCATGCAAAACTAATTCCTATTTTACTATCTGGGCACCTCATGATTCATATCATCTCAGACTTTAATAGGGGCTGTGTGTATTTTAAACCATTATAAAACAAAAGTAAAGTGCAATGCAGGGTTATCAGATAGACCAATTAGACAGCATAGGTCACTGGGAGAAAGTGATCAAGTCTATGGAGAAGAGCTGGGTGTGTATGAGTTTCTAGCAAAGAAAAATTTTTGTAAAAGGGCAATTCTATTGGGTTGGGAAATCTGGGCTTCAAAACAACTAGACCAGAGAGATAGTACCAAGGTTAGGATGCTTGCTTCTCATGCATCTAACATTAACTTGGTCTCTGGCAATGCATATGGTCCCCCAAGTGATTTCTAGTATTACCATTATTTCCCTCTTGCAAAAGAGAAAGAGAGTAACTGGTAAATTTTAGATAAAAGCAAATGGAAAATTCTTCAGATTACAGTCTAAAGATACTAACATAACTGACTTTCAAATGAATCTTGAAAGCAATATGGGATAAAAAAATTTTACTTTGAACTTATCCTCTCTATCACTATCCTTCTTCCCCTCCTTTCTCCTTCACACTACTAGTAAACACTCCACCTTCAAACTTTTATTTTCTATTTCATGTTCATATTTGAATACCAGTTCTAGGTCACCAAATTGATAGAAAAAAATTGCATAGCATTGATTCAAAAAACACTATCTTATGTCCAGTATGTTCTAGTTACCTTTTCATAAGAGTCGTCATCAGAAAAAAAGTCAAGTTAAAAGTCTAATCTCTAAAAGAGAGGATCACAGATATGGTGCTTGTCTTACATGTAGCTAACCTGGGTTGAATCCCCAGTACCACATTTGGAGGCCACAGTTGATTTCCTGAATATAGCAGGAGTAATGCCTGAGTGCAAGAAGCCCTGAGCAAATTCGAGTTTAGACCAAAAGCAAAAAAAGAAAAAAAATGTCTAGGGATCGGAGTGGTGGTGCAAGCTGTAAGGCATCTATCTGCCTTGCCCCCGCTAGCCTACGATGGACTGTGGTTTCCCATATGGTCCCCCAAACCAGGAACGATTTCTGAGCACATAATCAAAAATAACCCGTGAGTGTCACCGGGTGTGGCCCAAAAAAACAAAACAAAACAAAACAAAAGTCTAGTCTCAGAGTCCTATGTTGGTAATTTGGTAATTTCTCCCAGATCTGCCAGAATCTTTGCAATTAGCTGGTGGCAGGGAGAAACAAGGCCAAATTAACACAAGCTTGTTCCTTCAAGATTCTGAATCTATAGAACAAACATCACGATTTCCCAAAATGATTTAGCTTCATTGTTAACATGTAAATTTCAAATGAGCCATTTTAATCAGCCTGTGGAATTCCTAAGTAGAAACCAAACAACTGGGCATTCTTGGCCATTTCTTTTCCAACAGACAGATACTATCAATGACCCATAAAGAATTTACACCTTTTCCTCACAACACAATTCTTGAAGGATATCATTTTAAAATTAGCCAAAGACTCAAGCCACAAATTCTATTTCTGTAATGAGAAAACTCATCGTAACTAGAGCATGACCGTATCACTCTGACACTTTGGTTATTGCCAATATTTTTTCCCAACAAGACAAAAATTGTCCTGCACACCACAGAATTCAAGTTCAGTTCCATTAAAAAATGTATTTCTACTCAGGACTCATGTGTGGATGATGTATCACCTGGAAACAGAGGGACACACATGAACATAAATTGATTTCCGTTCTGAATGAGTTTGCCTATTTGCAAATATTGCCAATAAATTTTGCTATTGATACTCATTCCTGCATTAATTGAACACCATATTTAGGCCGAGCAATTACATTTCTGTAGCTACATCCAATGACAATTCTATTTTTAAAAGGTAGCAAATTACCAACATAGAGTGTTTTTGTTATTGTTTTGAGGCTACACTCTTGGCAATATTTCTTACCCACCATCCTATCTCTCCAGCTTCCATTTTACAATGCCATTTACCTATAAAAAATAGAATCGATTGTAAAATATATTTTTAATTATTATGTAAGCTTTTGGTTCTCTACATTTCACTAACAAATGTAGTCAACACAGGGAGTAGATGGAGATATTCATCAGTTCTTATTCACCAAACTCAACATTCACTGAACAGTCCCACAAAATTCTTCTGCTGCTCTGCAATGCGAAGACAGTACTTCTGATGGGGGTTGATATATGGAGACAGTGGGACAGTAGAGTTTTCAGTACAACTGAGACTTACTCCCCCCAAATGCCCTAAATCTTCCTTTCATACAGACTCAGAGTCTGCTGTCTAGTCAGCAGAAAAGAGATGTGTGAGGACATCAGTTTGGGTCTTGAAGGGAGTCTGTGTTCTGGGCTGTCCATGGAGGGGGACATTGGGGGGAAGAAGGATGATACTGTATCCTGTGATTGTAATACTCTCCAACATAAGATTATTTTTCTTGAATGAGGCTTAAGTAATAAGATGATGAGGTACATGAAAGTAGTAACTGAATTATTGTTTTAAATATTAAATGCAACAAAAATATAAAATGATCATGAAAATAACCTGTCCACATGGTCACATCATTATGCGAAAAATTAGATTATGAGAAAAATTAACACACATGTTACAGGCTCCAGCATAGGACAAGCATTGAGAGTTAAGTTTCAAAATTTTTAATAATGGAAGATTGAATCTGTAAAACCATTTCATCTATTAACAGAATTAAAAAAACACTAACAAAAATATTCTTTAAAAAATGCTTTTAATCCTAACTCTGTCTCTTCATTCATGTGTGGTCTGAGCTAGGTTCCTTAACCCTGTTGTCCCTATTTTTCTAACTACAAAATTAGGACAGTAACCCTGTCATGCTCCGTGGACTTTCGTGGTAAACAATTAATAAAGGCTTGGCAGAAGAGGTTATATGATTAAATTCAGTGTCAACTCAGAAAAAAAGAGGGAGACATTAATAGCTGGCTAAGAAAGGATTCATTGCTGTAGGAAGGAAGTTGTCTCCTTCTGCAAGAGGAAGAAAATATCCAAAGTAGAAAAAAATCTTTCCCCATGATCATATACAATGTAGATTATCACAAACCTTGACACGCTTAGTGTGGTTTTTAACCACTGCTCCCTGATGGAATGATAAAACAGAAAAGCCCTGTAGACAATTACTTTGAAACTCATTTCCTTTTCAATAAACAGAGATTTTTCAACATTCAACAGAGTTCTAAATCTGAGAGTGTCCTGAAGCAAAGGTAGAATTGCGACAAGGCACAAGAGCTGGACCATGAACTCTCAGCTGTTGAACAGTGATGCTAATGAGAACAAGAGACCAATTTCATCATGTTGCCAGACTAAGTTCAAATGAAATAACACTTTCCCAGCACCTAATCCACCTAACAACTAGTTCACCTACTTCTCACTGTATAGCAGACACCAAATTACAAGGGAACCAATCACACCTCTGATGTCAGTTCTAGTATTCCATTCACCTTGAAATCAGGACTAACCCAGGAATAGGCATCTAGCTGGACATTATTTGAACTTGACTCAAAACTTTATTGTCCAGGGGGCCGGGCGGTGGCGCTGGAGGTAAGGTGTCTCCCTTGCCTGTGCTAGCCTAGGACAGACCGCGGTTCGATCCCCCAGTTCCCCATATGGTCCCCCAAGCCAGGACCAACTTCTGAGCGCATAGCCAGGAGTAACCCCTGAGCGTCACTGGGTGTGACCCAAAAAACAAAAAAAAAACAAAAACAAAAACAAACAAACAAAAACTTTATTGTCCTGAGGTATGCCTGTAAGCAGTTTTGATCCAACTGAGAGTAGCTCAGGACTCCATACAGTGAAAAAGAAGATGAAAGATCTTTATCTTTGCAGCTGAGCATGATGTAGAGAAAACAGTATGCTTGTGTGGCTATCCTGGAGTCATAAGAGGATTGAATGCAGAGAAGTCAACCTAAAGAGGAGCAGAAAAAGGAACAAGGATCTTTCTAAGACTATTGCATCCCTGAATCAACCCCATGTGAAGTCTTCATCTGTGGAATTTTGTTTTGATAGAGCATTTCCTTGATGGTTCTCATGATAGTTAGTCGAGGTTTCTGTCACTTGCAACCAGCAGCATTCTAAGCAAAGTCCTGATTAGACCGGGATTTTCAACACTGACTACATTATTTTAGAGATGAGAAAATGACAGTTAAGTCAGGCTATTTCTGCAAAACAGCATATCAGTCACTTTCATAGAGTCAGTTTTAATCAGACTCCATGCTCAGAAGTTCCCAAACCACATGAAAGGGCTTGGTCAGGGGTTCCAGTGGACAGGCTCCGCTGAACCCCAAATTTGTACCCTCTTGCCCAGGTACCAGTATCTAAGTATGAAGAATCCAGTTTCTAGCCATTAAAATGAATCCATTCATTTTTTCCTGCCAAATCTCAAGAATAGACCTACTTGCTATGTCTGAGTACTTCATGCACTGATTCTAAAAGCATAAATACAATAACACTTTATTCACAAAAATATGGAGATAGTGTATTACCTGGAAAAATAATCTTGTACTGCACAAAATTACTAGAAAGAAATAATAGCCAGGATTAAATATATAAAGAGCACTATAATATCTGTAATTTATGAGGATTTGTATTTGTAAGCATAAAAAATCATTGCATAAGCAACTATGTTCATGGTCTACTGTTTACAATTAACTCTATAAACTACTGTTTTACAATTAATTATGTTCATGGTCTACTGTTTACATGGTCACTGTTTACATTTACACCATTAGTGGAATACTCTGTTAGGGTACTCTGAGAGTACTGTATTTTATGCTGGGTGGTGAAAATCTTTTGTATACTAAATTCTAAAACAATTGTAGTAAAAATCTACTGGCTAGAATATAAAGGCTACTAGGTGAATGCCACTGGGATGTCATAAAATTAGAAATCATATTCTCTCAGGTACTGGCAAATATCTTGAAAATTAGAAAGTAAAAACTCCCATGGAAACTATCTTTATTTAAACTGTTCACTTTCTAGTGTATGAAAATTAAATATAAAAAATCAAATATCAAGTTCCCAATCTGATCAAAGCTTAATATTTTTGACTTATATAGTTACATTGTCTCCTCATAAATGAATTTCAAGATTGAAATACCATAGTAAAGGAAAAGACAAACTTTGAAGGGAATTAATGACACATATGAAAAAACAATATGTTAAAAATTCTTTTGGAAGTCCCACTCACTACTGTATATCTAGAATCACAAGACTCAATTTTCAGGCATGAGAATAAAACCTTAACTTTTTGTTTGTTTGTTTGTTTGTATTTTTGGCCACATTGGCAGTGCTCATGGGTTACTTTCAGCTCTGTGCTCAGAAATCGATCTTGACAGGTTCTAGGGACCATAGGGGATGCTGGGAATTGAACCCAGGTCCATCCTGGGTCGATCGAGTGAAAGACAATGCCTGAATGCTGTGATATCTCTCTAGCCCAGCATAACATTTTTAAAATCTATTGTATTTACCATTTTTTTTTTTTTTTTGGTTTTTTGGGTCACACCCGGCTCAGGGGTTACTCCTGGCTCCATGCTCAGAAATTGCCCCTGGCAGGCACGGGGGATTCGAACCGATGACCTTTTGCATGAAAGGCAAATGCCTTACCTCCATGCTATCTCCCGGCCCTGTATTTACCTTTTAAAGAAGTTTTTCAAATTTTATTTCAGAACTTACAAACCATCTAAAAAAATCATTCCAAAGAATTGGTAGATGCATTTATAGGCAGATGATCTCAAGCACCTAAAACTGGTCTCCTTAAACTACCTAAGATTATTTTATATGCAGATGACGGAAAATTAGATTTTGAGAAGAGACCTTGTAGCCCTCCATCTGAATCTCCTGTTACTCAGCCAGTACTGTTTGAACTGCCTGAGTTCTAATGATGAAGTAAGTGTGTAGCCAATTTTCTTCTGCCGCACATCATCTTCAAGTCCTTGTATTTCAACCCAATAAGAACAAAGAAGGCCTACTGAGAGCAAATGAGGCATATACAAGGCTGGAAATCAACCAAGGATAAATTTATCAAAGTTGAAAACAGAGCGGAAAGTAGCTTTCCAGGTATCTCCTGGGATACAGCTTTTGTCCTGGTAAGAAAAAGACTCCTTGTACAGAAGAGAAAGATGGTAGACCAGATAGCCAAATGTATTAGAGAGTCTTCTTTAAAGAATAATCGATCACCTCCTCCATGCCCCTCCTCTCTCTATTAATGTAGAAGAAACTTGCTGTTAAATTGCCACCACCACCCAAGAAAAGGGAGAAACTTGAGAAGATTGGGCATTTCCCACTAGCCATGATCCTGATTTCTCTTTTGAAATCTCCTGAAGGCAAGGGTAAATGAGATCTTGAATATTTCAAACTAAAGTATAAAATATCTAAGAAAGTCATAAATGAGATAAAATAGAAAAAGAGAATTATGGAAATATAGCTGCTTTGTAGGCTCCAAAATGAAAGATTTAATAAAATATACATTTTAATCCATTCATATGGATTATTTTTATAGTTTGAGGTGACCTTTAGTGGGGCACTCACATATTTCATAGTTTATTGATAGCAACAAAATGTATTAATCTCTGTGTTATATCAGATTTCTTTATTCTGACTCACCTCATAAAGATAATTTTATTTTTGAGTTTCAATTTCTCCTGTGACTTCAAAGAAGCATTTTGCTTAGTCTGGAGTTTTTATAAAGAATGAGAAGTATGAAGAAAGAAATAAAGGGTGATGTAGGTTAGAAAAGTGGGAGGAGAATTCCCCCTAGAAATTTGGTACAGGCATAACAAGGGCTTTCATGAGTGATAAAAGGGAAAGTGGTATAAACTGAGACATGAGTATTGAAAATAGAGGGCAAAAATCTACACAAGGAGGATCCAGTTTCAAGTAAATGCACAGTATGTGGATTCCTAGGAATGCTATTTTTTATAGTTTTCTCTTCCACAAGTACTTACAATCTGGAGGCATCTTTTCCATAAATACTGTGCAATATTTTTTCAGAAGCTCAAAATTTTCCTGGTTAATAGTTTCTTGCAAAGAGACATCACCAAACCTAAAAAAGAGTCAAGAAAATGCTTATAGATTATAGAGTTCAAACAATACTCAAAAGAAATAGTTTAAAAATAATTTTTAAATAGCTGACTATCATTTCTTGAGGCAGGGGTTTCTCTCTATTCTCTATCTTTCTCTCTCACTGAGTCTCTAAATAACTTTGTACAATAGTGATTTAAACTATTTAGTCTCCACTGATCCTATTCCATAAATCCCTTTTGACTCACTAAAATATTCTCATAGTCACCAAATGAACTTGAATGTAATATCAAATTGGTAGCCCCAGCATCAATACCTGAGCATAAGTGATAGCTAATGCCAGTCTCCCTACCTTTTTCAGGGCTAAATAAAAAAATGAAAAACAAATAAAAGTTCCTCTTCCTATCATCTGTTTCACCCAGGAGAGCCTTAGGAGAAGCTCAGAAAATGAGGACAGGATCCTGTACTGTACAATCTAATACACCATCAACTGCTGAAGGCAAAATATCTCACAGAATCTTTCGCTTCAGTCAACATTGCTCTGGGTGAAACAACTGTTTCATTTTCCCTGAAGACAGTGCAGCCTTTGTGTTAATGTTATTCTTTTTTGTTCCTTTCTCAAGACAAAACTTTCTTCTTATATATTAACAACCTGTATTGTGTTGGACATTTTCCAGACTAGAATTACTCAGTATGTCTCTAGGAAAAAAAAAACCTCTATGAATGACTCATACATAGTATCTATCTCCAAAAATTTCATTCTTCCCTACTTTATAGAAAAATAACTCAAAATCAAACCTCCTTATTTTTTGTCTCTCTCTAAACATATTTTCAATCATCTGCCATTAACTCCCTTTCAACATCTAGGCACCATTTTGATTTCCTCTCTCTTCCCCAATCATTTTGCTTCAATCTTTTTTACATAACCAGTATCCCTTTTTTCCCCTTACTATTAATATTGTATAGCAAGGATTAATGGTCAGTCAGAGCCTCCCACATGTCAAGTACTGAGCATCTGGTGTCCTTACCTTCTAGTCTACTCCATACATCCTCCTTACCTCAATCCTGCTTTTACAAATCTCTCTTTGATTATGACCCACATTGTACAAGTGCAACAGAACGTTGGAGAAGTTCACCTAACACTTACTCAGTATTCAGTTTATTAAACCACAACTTGTCTTCTGAAAAGACCAAATTCTTATCTCATTACATATTTATTTGTTTGTTTTGTTGTTTTTTTGGCCATGTCTGGTAGTACTCAAGACTTACTCCTGGGCTCTGCACTCAACAGTTAATACTGGTGGTCTCAGGGGCGTATTTAGGAAGGTGCCAGAGATCAAACCTAGGTCAACTGCTTGAAAGGCAGACAGACAACCTACCTGTTCTATCATCACTCTGTCCGATTTATTTTAATTCCATATTCATCTGTGCTCTGGGTTTACCCCTGATTCTGCTCTGAGAGATTGCTACTAGTAAAACTCAGGGAACCATATGCAGTTCCAGGGGTAAAACCTAGATTGATGGCATGCAAGACAGCGCCTTACTCACTATTCTATCTCTCTGACTTGAATAATAGCTTCTTTATTATGTAACTTCTACAAAATGGTTTCCAAATCTCCTTGTGAGGATATTATCAGATTGTTGTTATGAAAATACTGAACAGCAGTTTTTTATGCCTTTGGGACTATTTACATGTTATTTTCCTTCTAAGAAGAATGTCTTATACTCTTTTTCAGCTTGATTAATTCCTGTTCATCCTTCAAAAAGCCCTGTGGAAGGCTAATCTACTATATGAGACCTCCCTAATGAAATCCTCCTCCATCTGTGAATCACATTTTTTCTCTACTATTTCTTCTCCTCATCTCCACATATTTCATAAGTCAAGTTGTAGTGTAATATTTGTTGACCTGTCTTTCCAACAATATAGGAACCCAGTCCACTGGGGGAACTGGTATCTATTGCTTAGTAGAGTCAACACTCAAGGTCTATATCTGATTAAACTCAGAGATCTTGTGTATATATATATATATATATATATATATATATATATATACAGGGAAATCTTAGTGTAATCTCTATGACATCTGAAATAGTATAATCACTTTGCAAAAATGTACTTGTCATTTCAGTTCTACAAACTGAATACTAGCATCTACCAAAAATCTTTAGCTTGAAGGCTTAGATATCCAGAATGCTTATATTTGTAAAAGGAATATCTATCTAATTTAAGTAAGATTAGCTGAAGATTTGAGGTTGGGCTCTTCTCTAATGGTATTAGTGTACTCAGAAAGAAAGATACCAGAAAATTCTTCTGTTTCACCACATGTTTCTCTGCATGTCCATAGGGGAGAAAGCTGAAGAGAGCCCTCACTAGAAACTCATCAGCTAGAACCATGATCTTTGCATTCTATATCTCCAGAACCATGAAAAATACATTTTTGATGGTTCATCCACCCAATTGGTATTTTGGTTTGATAGCTCAAACATATGAATTTCTATATATTCAAGACTAGATGAAACAGTATACGATTTGATTCCTGGACAACATCACACACACACACACACACACACACACACACACACACACACACACACACACATATATATATATATATATATTTATGCACAACTAACAGACACATGTTTTATAGTCAAGCTCAAGGATCAATACCAGGAAACAAAGCACAAAGGCCAAAGAGAAAACAGCACCCATCTCTGGGGGCAAATGTTAGAGTGGTGGGACAGAGTTATTCTCTACTGGATCATTTGGACTCTTATAAATCCAGGTATAAAAATATCCAGGTATAAAAAATGATCAGTTATGCAAGTAAAGAGAGAGAAGGAAAGGGGCATCAATATAAAATGGATGCAAACTAAAATAGGAACCATAGAAATGATGCAGGCTTATCCAATCTAATTGTCAGCTAACACATGGCAATAGAATGCTACATAGCCCTGGAGACTTCCATCTATAAATGGAAGAGTCTCACCTCTCAGCCCCACACACATGGATCTCAGATTATTCATAGCCCAAATATCTGTTTTCTAGGGTACTGATTCTCAACCTTTTTTTTAATTGTGACCCTACCAAACCTGTTTCCTTCCTGTGCCCAATTGTCATTCAATTGATAGATTTGACTCATTCTACAGTTCCCAATTTATGTTATTTTGACCTTTGGTCCCCAGGGAACATCCTGGCCATATACCATCCCCTTCCTTTTAAAAGAGGTTGTTCTAATGTAGCAAAGAAGTGAGAATTTAGAGTGTTGGCACGTCCCCCTCCCCTAAAGTGCTGTTCATAAATATTATTCACCTCAATTATTGGACTTGCTGTGAGGCAAATATATAGATAATTGAAATATAATCTGATCTTCCATATGATTTGCAAAAGAGCTTAATTATTGAAGAAAACTTGTGCAACACAAGAATAAAATTATATTCTGATTTATGCATACTGTAAGAAAGAGATTAATAGCTTCCACACAGTTTGAAATTAACCTTGCAATAAAAGCTGTCATCTAATTTTGTAACAGGCAAGTGAGAATTATGAAAAGTCATGCTGTTCAGGAAATAAATTGGGTATGAGGGAGAGAAGAAGTACTAGTTGGAAAAAATAGATAAAAGTAAGCACCTAGACCATCACTAAATCCAAGAGAACTATAAATGCAGTGATATTTTTAGTTTAGTAAGAAATATGAGTAAAAGCCTAAAGCATACTTAACAAGATGTGGCAAAGAATATGACATTTATTTTCAACAAAGACTATGTTGCAATATGTAAAACAAATAACTTCAAAAATTTGGTATAAACATATAGATATTTGGAAAATATTAGTCTTAATTGTGTGACTAGTCTGGGTAATAATGTTTTCTCAACTCCTTTGATTTTATTCTGATGTGAACTACAGTTCTTTTCATATGTGTAAATTTCTTCACTATATCACCTAAGTAGGTAGTGCTCTAAACAAAAATGCTACCCATAAATCTATCTCAGTTTGACATGCAGGAACATGTAGAATTACTCAGCTTCTCCATGATAATGAGGAAGAATTCAGGTGCCAATCATATCCCTGAAGCTTACCTCTCAGCAAGAGTTTGCTGTTCATTGATTCCAACATTGAAAAGCACTGGATGGATGTGGAGCAGCTGTCCTTCTCTGATGGGTAAAGGCAGAGACTCAAACATTCTGGCTGGAAGCTTCACCTCCACCACATAATGTTCACTGAAAAGAAAGGAGGAGAGAAGAATAGTGATGAATTCACTATTTTTTAATTTCATTATTTTTATGTTATATGAGATTTGTTGGAAAGAAACAATGGGAATGGGGTTGGAGTATAACATGGAAAGAGGAGGTCGGGTACGCTGCTTACTTTCTGTCCTTAATTCATGTGATTAGCTCACTATTTTTCTTATCAACATTCTTAACGTCATGTATTTCTCACCATTACGGTGAGATCCTTCAGGAATTGAACAATGTTTCATTCATTGGGGAGATCAGAACCCTGGACACAATAAGCTTTAATATTTGTTCTGTTTTTTTTTTAATTTTTGAAGTGATTAGTCCTGAGAATAAATAAGATAATTTGTTGATTGATTTTTCAATATAGGAAAAGACATAAATAATCAATAGCATTCTTTATACACAATCTGATTCTAGTGCTAATGAAACTCTGTTTACAAAGGAGGGTTGTGAGGAGAATTTGATGGAATTTTGATGTAGTGCTTCATTATTTAAGGGATAATATTTAGGGGGTCTTGATCATTTTGATACAGCATCAAAATATATAAATATTTTTCTGCTGGGACTATTCATTACAAACAATTCTTTTTTTTTTTGTTTTGTTTTGTTTTGGGGGGGGTCACACCCGGCAGTGCTCAGGGGTTACTCCTGGCTCCATGCTCAGAAATTGCTCCTGGCAGGCACGGGGGACCATATGGGGCACCGAGATTCAAACTGATGACCTTTTGCATGAAAGGCAAACGCCTTACCTCCATGCTATCTCCCAGGCCCCAACAAACAATTCTTAATGTTTAGGATTGAACATATATTTTAACTTTATTGATTGATTGATTGGTATTCAAGCCACAGCCAGCAGCGCACAGGGATTACTCCTGGCTCTGCACTCAGAAATCGCCCCTAGCAGGTTGGGGGACAATATGGGATGCTGGGAATTGAGCCGAATTCCTCCAGGATTGGCCGCATGCAAGGCAAATACTCCATCGCTGTGCCATGTCTCTGGCTAGACTGGAACATATTTTAAACCTTGACAAAATATAGCCAGTAAGAGTGATTACTTGTCTGTTTGAATTCTGACAATGGTGGCAGTATGAATTGAGTAAAGACATTAATATTTTGTTCAAATTTTAGGTATGGTCATGCTTTTCCAGAAATATATTAAGAGCATTAGGACTAGGAGCCTGATCCCTATTACACATTTTCCAAAGCATAGCCTGGTCGCTATGCTTTGCTTTGCGGCCTTGCATATCTCCCAGCCAATGATACCCAGCACAACATTCAGTAAACATCTCACTACAAGTGTGACAATGGGGAAACAACACAGGTCAACAGCATGCATAGAGAATGAGGATGGCAACTCTGATGACCTTAAAAATGCCAACCATTTAGCTTCTCAGATAAGTTGTTTAGAGAAGTAAGGAGAATATTCATATAACTCAAAGAAAGCATGGATTGAGCTGAATGAACCACAAATAAAATCAAGAGAATATGAAAATAGAAATGAGAAAACACTAAGCTGAAGTAGCAGGACTGTAAAATATGGTAGGTGAAATGAAAACTCTTTCCAACACAGTAACAGAGCTGAGGACTTAATTAGTGAGCTAGAAGATAAGATGCATAACAACTCCATTCAACAGAAGAGCTTGGAAAAGACCCTTAAAGCATATGATCGTACATTGGGAAAAAATCCTCAAAGAATGTAAATGAATGAAAAGAGAAGTCTTCAATAAACTCAACAGAAACACCATAAGAATCATTTGAGTTCCAGAGACCCAGGAAGAAAATCCCCAGGAAGAATTAATAGTAAAATATATTGTTGCAAACAAACTCCCAGAGCTAAAAACTGCATGCAACCAAATCCTGTATGCCCAAAGAGTACCACATAAATGATATCCTTAAAAAAAGCACCCGAAGACACATATTAGTCACAATGATGGGGATAGAATATTGAAAGCAGCAAATAAAAAATGGAAATTATATTCAAAGGAACATCCTTAAGATTTATAGCAGATCTGTCACAATACACCCTCAAGGCCCAAAGGCAGTGGTGGGATACAGTGACAAAACTCAACAAAATGAATGCTTCACCTAGAATATTTCACCCAGCCAGACTTGCACTCAGGTTTAAAGGTATCATACATAGCTTCATGGACAAACAACATCTCAGAAATCTTAGACACTCAAAACCAGTCTAAAACACAAACCAAAAGATCTACTTCTAGACAAGACAGACCAACAGACACACCAAACTAATGCACAAAAATGACACTAAATCCCATGACAATTATTTCTCTCAAAGTCAATGGAATAAATGCACCACTTAAAAGACAAAGAGTGGCACAGTGGCTCAAAAAGTCCACGGAATTTAGCATTCTAGTGCCTACAAGAAACACATCTGAAGTCAGAACAAACATAGACTCAAAATCAAAGGTTGGAGGACAATCATCCAAGCAAAAATCTCCATTAAAAAGCTTAAATAGAAAGCCTGTCTAGAGTACAGGCCAGTGTGAAGTGGGTAGGAAGGACACTTGGAATATTGGTTTTGGATATGTTGCACTGGTGAGGGATTTTAGATATATATATATAATATACACATAATATATATTTAAAAACTCAAAACAAAAGAAAAGATAAGGCCTCCCAATTCTTACCACAGGCTGTGCTATTTACACTGGCTGTACAGAAAGAGGAGGTACAGTAAATGCACCCCATATTCATCTCAACCCAGGCCCTTTGCCTGGTCTGTATTGTGAATTGGGGGACAAAAATAAGGCTGAAGTAGCATATTAATATAAGATTTTTAGATTTAAAAAGGTATACACAAGGGACTGGAGCAGAAGTGCTAGCTGTAAGGCGCCTGCCTTGCAAGGGCTAACCTCAGACGAACTGTAGTTTGATCCCCCTTGCATCCCATATGGTCCCCCAAGTCAGGAATGATATCTGAGGGCATAGCCAGGAGTAAATTCTGAGTGTCACCAGGTATGGCCCCAAAACAAAACAAAACTGAAAACAAAAAACTATACACAAACATTAGACTTAAAAATTTTGTAAGAGACATAGATGGACATGTTGTAATAATCAAGGGGTATATACAATAGAAAGGAATCACACTCCTAAATATATATGCACCCAATGAGGGGCCAGAGAAAAACTAAATACAATTGTAGACAAATTTGAAAGAAGGTATCAATATCTCACAATAATATGTGAGACCTTAACACCACCCTGTCACCCCTTGATAGGTCAATCAGGCTGAAAACAAATAGAGTATACTACCACTTATGTAGCTAAACATTCTTCTCCAGTGCAATTGGGTCATTATCCAGGATAGATTACATGCTGACCCATTAAATATACCTCCATTAATCAAGAGGATAGAAATTGTACAGACTAACTTCTCAGATCATAATGCACTGAAATAAGAAGTGAAGTACAAAGGGACAGAGGGAGAGAGATAGATTCAGAATAGTCTTCCTGATCTATGGGTTTAAAAAAAATAAAAGACGTTTTTGCAATAATTCTCAGAGACAAAAGAGAGGAGTACGGAAAGGTCCAGTTCACGACATGAAGCTCACCACAAAAAGTGATGAGTGCAGTTAGAGAAATAACTACATTGAGAACTATCATAACAATGTGAATGAATGAGGAAAGTAGAAAGCCTGTCTAGAGTATAGGTGTGGGTGTGGTGGGAAGGAGGGAGATTTGGGACATTGATGATGGGAATGTCACACTGGTGAAGGGGGGTGTTCTTTACATGACTGAAACCCAACTACAATCATATTTGTAATCAAGGTATTTAAATAAAGATATTAATAAAAAAAGTGTGGTACATATACACAATGGAATACTATGCATGCCATTGGGCAAAATGAAGTCATAAAATTTTCCTATACATGGATGGACATCGAAACTATTATGCTGAGTGAAATGAGTCAGAGGGAGAGAAATAGACACAGAATAGCCTCTCTCCTCTGTGGGGTGTAAGAAAAAATAAAAGACATTATTGTAATAATACCCAGAGACAATAGAGATGAGGGTTGGAAGGACTGGTCCATGATATGAAGCTTACCATAAAGAGTGGTGAGCGCAATTAGAGAAATAAGTACACTGACATCTATCATTACAATGGTAGTTAGTGAAAGAAATAGAATCCTCGTCCTGAATACATGCAGAGGGTAAGGGAAGAAGGCTCTGCAGGGGCATGGATGATGGGAAAGTTGCACTCATGAAGGGGGTATACTTTTTTATAACTGAAACCCAACTACAAACATATTTGTAATCATGGTGCTTAAATAAAGATACTATATAAAAAAGAGAGTGTAGGACTGCAACAAATGCTTTGGGAAAGATGTGTAGACATAGAGAGAGTTTCTTTGCAAAGGCATTTTAGTATTTCTCACTCTAACTGATCATCATTTACTCCTTTTTTCTTAAACATATCTTTATTATTTATTTTTGGTTTGGAGGCCATACCTGGCAGTGATCAGGGGTTGCTCCTGGCTCTACATTTAGAAATCGCTCCTAACAGGCTCGGGGGACCATATGGAATGCCAGGGATCAAACTCTCTGGTTGTCCATGTCTATGGTTGTCCATAGATGGTTGGCCACATGAAAAGACTCTTTCTGCTGTACTATCAGTCTGGTCCACTAATCTTTCTTTTTTATTGCTTTGTGTCAGCTCTATTAAATATAATGACATAAATTCATGTGCTTTAAGAATATAGTTCAGAATGTTAGGATTTTCTTTTAATAATTATACAATGAGCATAACAAGTTGTAGACCATTTCTATCACATTAAAAAAAGGATCCCTCTTGCCTACTTGCATTTGAATCCAATCCCAGGAAAACACTGCTTCACTTTTTGTCTTTACAGATTTTATTTTCTCACATTTCATGTAATTGGACTTAAGTCATATGTAATCTTTTGTGTTGGCCTTTCTACTAGGTGTAATGGTTTTAAAGTTATTTCTATTGTGTAAAGCTCATTAATTTGTTCTTCTTTAGGCTAAGCAATCTATTAAATGGATAGTCTACATTTGTCTATATATTCACAAGTTGATAAATATTTGATTTTTTTAAGATTTTAGCAATTACAAATCATGTTTCTTTAAATATTCATAAGCTAACTTTTGTTTGTACACGATTTTATTTTTCTCTTGTAAATGCATTTAAGACTCATAAAGTAATTTAAAATGTAATTTAATTAGTTAAAATTTAATTAAATTTAATTACATTTTTAAAAGTTCTGAAAGTTTTAAAAATATGATTGGATTTATTAAAGTGCTATAAAAAATTTCAGAAGTGGCAGCACTATCATACACCACCATAAACAAAGTGTGAGAATTCCATGTTCGCCATAACCTTGATAACTCTCGTTATTGTCTGTAATTTTTAATGATGATGATTATACTGTGAGTAGAATGGATTTCTAGTTTTAATTTGTATCAGCCTAATAAATAATGATGTTGCACACATTTTTTGTACATATAAGCCACTAATAAATCTTTTTTTTTTTTTTTTTGGGTTTTGGGCCACACCAGGTGACGCTCAGGGGTTACTCCTGGCTATTCGCTCAGAAGTCGCTCCTGGAAGGCACGGGGGACCATATGGGGAACCAGGGGATCGAACCGTAGTTAACGCAGGCACCTTATCTCCAGTGCCACCGCCCAGCCCCTAATAAATATTTTTTGATAAAATATCTATTCATTGAAATTCTTAGCTAAATAAACAAAAGAATCCTAATTGCAAATAATAAGGGTGTTATTTAAATATATATATTAAAGAAGTCCATATAAGCAGTTAAGATGCATATTTTCTCCCAATTTGTGGCTTGGTTTATATTTACTGAGTGGTAATTTTATGCTTAAAAGTTCGATTCTCAGGGGCCCGGGAGATAGCATGGAGGTAAGGCGTTTGCCTTTCATGCAAAAGGTCATCGGTTCGAATCCCGGTGCCCCGTATGGTCCCCCGTGCCTGCCAGGAGCAATTTCTGAGCATGGAGCCAGGAGTAATCCCTGAGCACTGCCAGATGTGACCCAAAAACCGAAAGAAAAAAAAAGTTTGATACAATGTTATTTACCACCTTATTTTTGAATGTTAATTTTAGGTTATATATAAGAATATTTTTGTTTGTTTGGTTTAAATTTAGGAGTCATGCATTGCAGTTCTCAGGGCTGTTTTCAGAATCACTCCTGGCTCTGCTCAGGGATACTATGTTGTGCTGGGGATAAAACTTAGACCAGTGATATGCAAAACCTTACCTACTGGACCATATCAAAAAAATTCAAAAAAATTGTTTGTTTCTTGTATTATTTAAGACTCTAAACTCTTGTTTAGATAACAGAGATAACCAATTGCCACAACATAATTTTGGAAAAAATCTCTTGATTACCCACTGAATTGCCTTTACAGCTTTGTAAAACAATCAGTTAACCCAAAGTTAATAAATTAATTCTGGATTCTAAATTTGATTTTACTGACTGGTATCCATATATTCCTATGTCTCTCATTTAGTTAGCCATCTACTATCTACTAATATATGCATAACTATTTATGGTGTATAATATGGCCCTAATTGCTATAGATTTATAGAAGTTTTAAAATCAGAAAGTAAAAATACTTCAAGTTTGTTCTTCTTTTATAAAACCATTTTGGGGCATTCTGGAACCTTCACATTTCTATGTAAATTTTAAGTTTAGCTTGCCAATTTATGCATTTAAAAAAAGCAACAAAGACTTCTGATACTTAGATTGCGATTACATCTACACATCCGTTTGTAGAGAACTGCCATCTATGGAACATGTACTATTTTCCTATTTGCTGTAAATTATTAGTTTCTCTTAAGCAATATTTTGTTCTGTGTACACATCTTAAAATTATTGTTCAATTGAGTCCATTCAATTTAGATGCAATCATTCACTGTATATTATCTACTCTCTAAATGACCAGTTTTTGACAATTTTCCAAAAGCAAGCTTTCTTTTCTTCTGCCTTCCAATCCGAACGCAGTTAATCCTCTGCCAGTGAAACCACTGATCTTCGCAGCCTGCCTTTTTCTATAAAATTATACCAGTGGAACAAAGGCTGATCAAAGCCACTGCAGACAGATATGCCAAGAACTAAATATTTTACCCGCTATTCACTGGGTTTCCCTAAGTATTTTGAAACTTTTGTGTGTATTTAACTTTTCATTTAGTCCTATTATGGTCCTTTTAGACAAATCTGTCCAATGGAAATGTTGCCATTGAAAAAGGACTTGCCAACCTACTCCTTTCTCCATTGCCAGTGTCCTACAATCATCTGTGTAATTTCTGCATTTGGATGTAGGTTGAAGTATTCCTCAGAAAAAGGAATTTTGTCCTTTGCCCTATATGTCTCCCTTATAAACTGTATTGAGCATATTAGTTTCTCTTTGGCTGATCATCTTTACAGCAATACAGTGGGACTAATTGCCAGCTGTTTGTCTTTAATTCCTCTTTATTTTTTTATCCCAACAAATGGCAAATTAAATGAGTTTGCTGATGAACTATTTAGCTTTAAGAGGATATGTTTTTTCTTTTATGTGTAAGGAGCAGTTTCATTTCCTTCTAATATGTTTCTTGGGCATCCTTTAAATAATATTTTTATAATTATTCCTGATTACTGTCAATAATAAAACAAATTTGGCTTGATCTTTTATATGTCATCTCTTCTGCAGCTCTCTCTAGTATAAAAAGATACATTCACACATTTTTTCATTGTGATATGGAAGGAATTTAAATTCCAAATATCCTCTTACAGCATTCTAAGAATGGTAATACCAAATGATTCAAATTCACTGGATTTCTGATTAAAATAATTTAGCAAAGGTTATAATTCTCCAACTACAGCTGTATTATCCATGCCATCTTTTTTCTAAATGATTTTGATACTGAATCCATTAAATACTGACCTTCAAAGCTATATATTTAAAGCCATTTTTTTTGAAATATTGGTTTGAGAGTAAGTTGTCAAAAATAATTAAGGAAAAATAAATGCTGTTATATGCCCTTGTCTTAAGAATACATCTTTTCTCAAAAATAGATTTGAAAGTAAAGTCATTTTAAGAATTATGTTAGAGATTAGCCAAATGATTCTGGCAAAATGAAAAATCAGGGTATAGACTAAAGAATAATAAAAAGAGAAATGTTCTCATGCCTGCAATTATTTTGGATTTCAAATTCCTCACATTTCACCCTGCTGGGGGAAAAAGTGGGGTTGCACTCAACTCACTATAGCAGGTACTGAACAGACTTTAAGAATTCTAAGCTAGAAATTGAGCTTCCATATGATCCAGCTATACCACTCCTAGGGATATACCCTAGGAACACAAAAATATAATACAAAAATCTCTTCCTCACACCTATATGCATTGCAGTGCTATTTTCAATAGCCAGACACTGTAAACAACCAAGATGCCCTTCAACAGATGAATGGCTAAAGAAACTGTGGTACATATATATACACAATGGAATGTTATGCAGCAGTCATGAGAGATGAAGTCATGAAATTTTCCTATACATGGATGTACATGGAATCCATTATGCTGAGTGAAATAAGTCAAAGGGAGAGAGATAGATGCAGAATAATCTCCCTCATTTATGAGTTTTAAGAAAAATAAAAGAAAGTTTTGCAATAATTCTCAGAGATAAGGAGAAGAGGGCTGGAAGGTCCAGCTCAAGACATAAAGGTTACCACTAAGAGTGGTGAGTGCAGTAAGAGAAATAACTATATTGAGAGCTATCGTAACAATATGAATGAGTGAGGGAAATAGAAAGCCTGTCTAGAGTACAGGTGGGGGTGAGGTGGGGAGGAGGGAGATTTGGGACATTGGTGATGGGAATGTTGCACTGGTGAAAGGGGGTGTTCTTTACATGACTGAAACCTAACAACAATCATATTTGTAATCAAGGTGCTAAATACAGATATTAATAAAAAAAACAATAAAAAGAATTCTAAGAGGTGTTATTTTTTGTTTTGTTTTGTATAGGCACAGTAAGTATTGGGGAAATTAGAAAGGAATTCCCTTAGCCTAAGAGATACAGGGTTTCTCCACAATTGAAGCATACTGTCATGGGAACAACTAAAGGCTCCAGACATGCTCCAGACATGCTCATTATCAAACCCTAAGGTCTTTTTATGGTGCTAGGAAACATTCTGCTCAGTCATGGCTGACAAAATCAGTCCTCTGTAATTGGAGATCTTGATATTTGCACGGGTCATAGGATGAAGTCTATGATAGAGTCTTTATGGCTCTAGAAGGTCTGCTCCATCACGGTTGTTGTAGTCTGTTTTCTGTAATTAGTGATATTGGTTCTTGCACAGATCCTATGATGAAGCCTAGGATCTAGTCTTTCCTTATGGTTCCAGAAGTTCTGCTGAGTCGTAGCTGTCAAAGTCAGACCTCTGGAATCATTGGTTTTTGTTTAAATCCTAGGCTACGATTTGACCGTAGGCTAGGGTCTTTCTTATTGGACCCAGTAAAAGTTCTGCCCAGTTGCAATTGTCAAAGTTAGTCTTCTGTAATTAGTGATCTTGTTTTTTGCACATATCAAGGATGGAGTATCTTCTGTTTCACCTCACCATTAGGTGTTCAAGTTGTTGCTGTTCCCCATCATCAGGATGTTGTATCAACCTAACACAAGTTGGTGTCAGAGTGGCATTAGGGACTCCCTTGGGGGAGTTTAGTTCCTGGTGCTCTTGCAGGGAACTGTGTGGGTTCTATGGGTTGGGATCTGGGGTTTGGGGTCAGATGATCATTATCTGATTACATGGAATCTAAGTCAAGTCCCCATGACACATGTTCAGGGTGGGAGGTGTCCCTGTATTATAAAGTTTATGGGTTCTTATCCCTAGTAGATAAGAGCTTGTTTCTGCACATAAGATTCTCACCCTCCTTTTGTGAAATTGCTCCTGGCTTAGAGGACCATATGGGATGCCAAGATTGAACCAGGTCTGTCCTGGGTCAGCTGTGTGTAAGGCAAACTCCCTACCACTGTGTTATCACTCCGGACCCAAAATTTCGCCCTTTTTAGTATGTCTGTGCAAAAGGGGTTGCTGCCATATTATATTGCTGGTGCATTTGGGGTAATAATGATAGGCTATACAAATTCTGAGCCCTGGTTTTGATCTGAGCTTTTATCCCAAACAAGACTTTTTTTCTGGAATTTTATACTAAGCAGAACCCAAACAAGTGAAATTTAAAAAATTATATATATATATATATATATATATATATATATATATATATATATATATATATATAAACTTAAAAAAATAAAAAATATATTTTTTAAAATTTAAGAAAAAAAGAAAGAAAAAGAGGATGAAGGAGGCTACTTAAAAGTAAACATTTGGAAATAAACACACTAAGAAGCATAACTATTGAGGTATTAAACATACAAAAAATACAGATATCCCCATTAAGTCTTTTGAGATATTCTTGGGGGGGGTGAGATACAGGGCCCATTTCCATCCCACACCGTGGTCTTACTGGGTTTGAGAAATGGTTTGCAGCAATAGGGATTAGGTAGTGTACTTGAGCTGAGACTCCTCTGGGACTGAATTTGGTAGCATTTAACAGTTCACATTTAGGAGGCGGGGGCATGTGAAAAGAAGTGCACAGAGAATGACTCTGCAGGAGTGGTGATTGCAGTTTCTTGCCAGGCCTGAGATGTGGAACTGAGAGGGTGTCCTTTTGTTCTGGGGACTGGGTGGTGGCTTATTGGGGCTGGGGTTGGTCTTGGTACCTAATGAGCTAAGAACTGAGGGTAAAGAGAGTTAACTAGGGAGGGATAGCTGATCAGAATTGGGGGGATGAAAAAAAAAAAGCACAAAACCATGCCACACCATCTCTCCTCTCTTTTTTCATTTTTTTTGTTTTTTAGTTGTTGTTTATTGTGGCTGTTATGTATTTTGTCATTGCGTCTTTTTCTTTTCCCCTTTCTTACTTTAAATTGATATTGATAGTTCCTAGATAGACTGTACCCAGCTTTGTTTTTTCCCAACAGAACTACAGATCTTGAACCATGTTCTGCTTCATAAATTGAGGGGGGGAGGGGAAG
This sequence comes from Crocidura indochinensis, assembly GCA_004027635.1. NCBI lineage: Eukaryota > Metazoa > Chordata > Mammalia > Eulipotyphla > Soricidae > Crocidura > Crocidura indochinensis. Next base: position 41,076 of record PVKC010000402.1, on the reverse strand, counting down.
AAGATGATACCAGGAGCAAACAGTCACATGGACATTGAGTGGAAATAAATAATGATCAGGTCTAAATACCAAACCCAAAGTCAATGACAACAGAATCAAGATCTACAGTAAGTTATATACAAAGGGGATCTATTACACTAGCAGCCCAGGGGGCAAAAGGAGGAGGTATGGGATGCATGCTGGGAACAGGGACGAAGGGAGGAAAACACTGGTGGTAGAATGGCCCTAATTTACTGTCACTATGTACCTTAAATATAACTATGAAAGACTTGTAATTCACATTGGTGGTCATAATTTAAAAAATTAAAAAAAAAAAAACAAAAGGAATTCTAAGAGTTTATCAAGCTCCTCTGTCTTGACACTTGCATTAACCGCTTACCAAAATGACAAAGAAGACCAAAAACATTCCCAAAACAAAACAAAAATTCTCCCAAACCCCAGTGTCTAAGTCAACCCTGAATTCTCCTTGATTCCTTTGTAATACTTCCAAAGAAGCTCCCACTTGGATGTTAACTCACCGTCTTCCAGTTACCAAGGGTAAGACATCATTGGATTTGGCTTCTATTATTTTAAATGTGACTTTCTTCAAATCAGAAATGCCCACAGCCATGTCCTCAAGCATCCCAATTTCATCACCTAAACAGGGGAGAAGGAATATTACACCTCAACAATTTGGAGTAAATGTCAGTTGCTATTACAACTTCCTGTTGGAATTTGAACTGCAGTTTTCGGTTGATAATGAATCTCCCAGGGCAGTGAGTCCCTTCTAATGCCTTCTTGGTGGTGATGAGAGATATTTTCCTCATTGAAACTAGGGCCATCATGATGGTTTTAGTAGCTGCTGATCCGTTGGAGGATTAAAAACTGCCTGCACTGGCTGGGAGTTCCTCACAGCCAAGTGTTACTCTCATAGGCAAAGTCCCACACAGATTTCCTTCCCTCAACAAACATCACTTTTGAATTCTAGAAACAGAATTGGCAATTCCGTTGATGGTCCCTGACTGAGGCCAATAGTTTCCCTTTCCATTTCACTCACCAAATCAAACCTATCTGTAGGGGTATGAAGAAATCATTAACCTCATTATTAGCACTGTTCAAGACATTTAATGTGAGGTGATATATACTCTGAAACTTCCTTTTTATTCCTTAGGATTTCTTTATATTGGGGGGTCAGGGGGCAGGATTCAGGGACTGCTGCTGGTTTAGTGCTTAGGGATTGCTCCCGGCAGAGCTCCATGTGGTCTGGAGTGCTGGGGGATAGAGAAGGTCTGAAGAAGAACCTGCATAGAGCTTTCTGTAATATCTCTCATGTCCCATGGCAAGAATGATTTTTAAGAGTAAAATGCTAACAGTAGAACTTTTCATAAGATTACTTTTCTTTAACTCACTATATCTAAGTGGTCATTTTGTGTAAATCAGTAACACTACTGGTCATTGAAATTCTGTGTGCATGCCTAGTACAATACTGATTTGTACTGGACACATTTTATGTGCTCAGTAATCAGTCAGGCTGTGCACTTCAGGTACAATCAAGTTCTAGATATTAGAGAACTGGGACTAAAAATCAAGCCCTTAAAATTATATTGGCAATCAGTCTTTATATTAAAAAAAGCAGCCATATGGTTTCCTGGGGCTCCTCCATCAAACAATTTATAATTCTATTTCCCAAACATAATGGGCTAAAAGTACAGTTGCAAGATACATAATACAAAGAAGTAAGAGTGACATGAATTCTTCAATGTGAGATACAATCAAGATGCCTTCTAATTAATATTCAGTGGAAGGAACTTCACCCCAACTATTCCCTCTGATCTGAAAACAATCTGAACATATACTATGGGGCTACTCACTGTAAGTGCTTAGCAGACCTTCGTACTGCACGATCAATCCCACCGTGTAAAGCTGCTGGAGGAAGCCAGGGTCATGCAAACTTGTGTGTAATTTGATGATAAAACCACAAACCAATCCAGCAAGCTAAAGAAAAAAAAAGGTCATTGAAGAAATTCACTAGGGTCAGCATTGCCTGGTTGAATTTTTAAATATTTTAAGACGTTTGAGGCCTCAAAGATTCAAATAAACATTTTCAAGAAGTGCAACAAAAAAAACCTGAATTCTTTGAGTCTAGGAAATTTGCTCTAGGGTTAAAGCCAGGCAGTGGGGAAAGAACAGGGGTTTGCTGCAAGTTTCTCTTTACTTCACTCTTCCTACAAGTCAAATCATTAACAGTTTTAACACTTTGAACTCCTGCTATTTAAGTCATTCAAATAAAATTTTTTTTTTCATTTTGCTTTACTCAGCTATACTCAGGACTTACTCCTGGTTCTATTTCAGGGATCACTCCTGGTGGGCTAAGGGATGTCAGAGTCTGAATCCAGATGTGCAAAACAAGCACCCTACCCACTGTTCTATCTCTCTGGTCTTTTTTTTTTTATTATTAATTTCTTATACACAGAAAAAGGGAGGCAAAGGAGAGGCCTTGCCAAACTTGCCTGGTAGCTTTTAGTCTTGAGAAGTCCTTTTTTTTTTTTTTTTATCAACAAAACAAACAGCAAGAAATCATTCTGAACACCTATTCTGGGAGTCAGGAGTGAGTTGTATCAAGAAGGGGTACAAACATCCCGTGTGCTTGACCACCTTGGTTACTAATCTGTAAAAGCTGAAACACCCTCTTCCTTCCATTGGGGAGCACAAGGCCTCACAGGCAGAATAGGGACCCTGCACACACTGATATTCTGCATGCATGTTTCAAGAGCTGAGCACCTGGGAGAAACACACATCTAAGGTCTCAGGGAAGGAACAGTTTTCTTGAGACATTTGGTGGATTAGAGGAAAGGGTTGCTCAGCTGGAAGAAGAAAAAACCAGTCACATAGCCACAGTCTCTCCCAGAATGGTACCAAAGCTCCCTGCCTCCAGCTGTGAGCACCATCAGGGCACCTACCGCTTGGCTGAAGACAATGTCTCTCCGCAGGGTCAGCATCAAACACTGGGGCAGGCTGTAGGCGAGTTCTTGAAGGAGCACGAAGGTCAGGCACTGCTTAGCTCTGCTTACTACCTCACCCATGCTCTCCTTCAGGGACATGATGAGCGGGTACAGCTGTTCATACCAGTCGTCTGCAAGGGGAGAAAGGGGGCATCAGAGATGGGCTGAAGAAGAGGAACCCTGCACCTACATCGAGCCAGATGATTAGATCTACACACATAGAAAGAATTCATCAAGATTACATTGCTTTATTTTTCCGATAAAACATAACTTTATTACAATTTTGTGAGGTTTACATTATTGACTTTTTTTTTGCCTATTTTTATATCCTGAGATGTTACATTATATAATTACTTGTGAATTGATTCTTCATCATTATGTTGTTTTTTTTTGTAAATATTTACCATCTTTATTTCTTAGTAAAAGATTATAAGATATGTCTATGAATAACCCTACAGGATTCAAAAGCCTTGTGACAGGTTTGATTTTTTTTTAAATAGTATCATTATTTTAGCACCATGATTGCAAACATGTTTATTGTTGGGTTTCAGTTATAAAAAGAACACCCCCACTCACCAGGGCAACTTTTTCACAACCAATATCCCCCATCCCATCCTTCTCTACCCCCTGCATGTATTCAAGATGGGGATTCTATTTTTCTCACTCACTACCATTGTCATGACAGTTGTTAGTGTAGTTATTTCTCTAACTGCACTCACCACTCTTTGTGGTAAGCTTCATCTTGTGGGCCAATCCTTCCAGCTCTCATCTCTATTGTATCTGGGTATTATTAAAGTACTGTCTTTTATTTTTCTTAAGTCCCACAGATGAGTGAGACTATTCTGTGTCTATCTCTCTCCCTCTAACTCATTTCACTCAACATAATAGTTTTCAAGTTCACCCATGTATGGGAAAACTTCATGATTTCATTTTTCCTGATGGCTGCATAGTATTTCGTTGTATATATAAATATATATGTATATATATATACACACATACACCACATTTTCTTTAGCCACTCATCTGTGTTGGGCATCTGCGTTATTTCCAGATTCTATCTATTGTAAATAGCACTGCAATGAATAAAGGTATACAGAAAACATTTTTGTATTGTAGTTTGTGTTCCTAGGGTATATCCCTACAAGTGGTATAGCTGGATCATATGGGAACTCAATTTCCAGTTTTTTGAGAAATCTCCATATTGTTTTCTTTAAAGGCTGAACTAGATGGCATTTCTACCAGCAATGAATAAGAGTTCCTTTCTCCCCACATCCCCATCAGTACTGATAGTTCCTGATTTTTTTGTGATGTGTGCCAGTCTATATGGCAGGATCACACTTACATTTTTTATAGAAATCTTTGGCTCCTTTGTTTTCTCATTACTCCATATATTTTAAATTTTTTGTTTTGCCTATATTTTTGATGTATTGCTTTATTTAAGTACTGTGGTTACAAAATTGTTCATCATTGGGTTTCAGTCATACAATGTACACCATTCTTTATGAGAGCACCCTTTCCACCACTGATGTCCAATGTCTCCCATTTACCTCTCATTCCCTCTCTCCCTTGCCTGTCTCTAGTGCAGTCTTTCTCTCCTTCTCCCTCTCTCTTTTGACATTGTGGTCTACACTATTGTCAATGAATGGGTGCCTTGCATGCATGGTATCATATTTTAATATTTCTCTAATAACCATTCATGCTTTATTAACAAATTCAGATTGGGAAACTGAGCTTATGTGGGAAGGCCCTAACCCAATTATTTTTATTTACAATTTTATTTGAGGCTCTGTGATTCTCAATACTATGAGCGATAAGTTTTTATGCAATACTTATTACAGCACTACCAAAGCTTTCCACCGGTGTCCCAGTGTCCTCTTCAAGCTTCCTACTACTCTATCATCTAGGCTTAGCCAGTGTTGCTCAGGTAATCTGAAGACAAAGTCCCCTCCTCTGTTTCTCTCTCTGTCTATTGCCTGGGTCTTTGGGGTTATCACACCTTTTATATGCTGAAACAGAAGCTTCTAGGCACTTTTTTTTTTTACCATCTTCACATCTAAGGCTCTTCCATGCATCCTCGAACTAAGCTAAGGCCCCATTTATCTACTCCTGGGAGACTCCCATCCACATTTGTTAATGATTTCTTGATTATTTATCTTAGAGGATAGTTCATCTCGAGGCCTAACACATCTACCTCCCTCTAATTAGACTTCCTTCCTTCCTTTCTTCCTCTTCTCCCTCCTTTCCTCTCTCCTCCCTTCCCTCCGTCCTTCATCCTTCCTTCCTTCCCTTCCTCTCCTTTCCTCTCTTCCCTCCCTCCCTCTTTCCTTCCTTCCTTTCTTCCTTGCCTCCCTCCCTCCTTCCTTCCTTTCTTCCTTGCCTCCCTCCCTCTCTTCCTTCCTTCATTTCTTTCTTCCTTCACGCCCTCCCTCTCTTCCTTCCTTGCTTTTCTCCTCCCCCTCCTTCCTTCCTTCCCTCCCTCCTTCCTTTCATCCTTCATTTCTTTCTTCCTTCCCTCCCCCTCTTCCTTCCCTCTTCCTACACTCCCTTCTTTCCTCCCTCCCTTCTTTCCTTCATCCTTCCTTCCCTTTCTTCCTTCCTTCCTTTCTTCCCTTTCTCCCTCTCTCCCTTTTCCCTCCCTTCCTCTCTCCTTTACTCTCTTACTTCTCTCCCTTCCTCCCTCCCTTCCCTTCCTTCGTCCTTCCTTCCTTCCCTCCCTCCTCTCTCCCTTCCTTCCTTTCCTTCCTTCCTCCTTTCTTTCTTCTTTTCCTTCCTTCCTCCCTCCTCCTCTTCCTTACTCCATCCTTCCCTCCCTTCCTCTCTCCCTTCCTCCCTTCCTCTCTCCCTTCCTCCCTTCCTCTCTTCCTTCCTTCCTTCTTCCTTCTTTCCTTCATTCATTCCTTCCTCCCTCCCTGAGGAATGACAACTGAATTAAAGGCTTTATGTTTTAATATGAATGCTTCAACACTGCACTTAATACTTAAATACAGAGGAGAGTCCCACCAGCCCTGATCAAATAGTAAAGTCACAATAAACATAATGCAAAAATGCTTTTAAAAGATAAGTACTAATATGAGCAAACAAACCAACAGCATTTGGAATTTGAATAGCTTGTCTTCAAATCAGCCTACAGGATTGAAACCATCTGTGCTTACATGCAGGCCTGGATTTTGAACAGGTGTCAATTATATCACTAGCACTATGGCATATAATATAAAAATAAACTATAGTATATATCAATTTATTTGGAAACCAAAATTGTCCCATCTCAAAGACAGTAATTCTGGACGGTGTGAAAAATCCATTAATAAATAAATATTTATCCAGTAGCATGACAAAGATGATTTAATAGCTGTAAGGATATGCTAAAAGTTAATTATTAGTCAAGATCTGTAGTGGTTTGATCTTCACGGCACCAAAGAGTTTACTTTAATGCAAGGGATATGAATGGCCAATAATCAGTTGTGACCTTGGAGGAGTTATAAGGAATGATAAGGAGATTCTTAATCACTATTGTACCCTGTCGGCCATCACTTATTTACTTTATTTCGTATTGCCCTAGACTTGATGAAATGAACTCAAATTGTTGAAAGGAAAATTAATGAGCAAAACTTAATTTAAAAATGTTCTCCTGTGAATATTCTGCATCCTGTGAAAACTTTAAGTGGTTATGAGCTAGTTTAATATACAGGATAGTCCATACCAGAAAGACTATAAGTTATTACCTAAACATAGTTTAGATTTTGGTGTCATGATAGGAATGGACATCTATTCTAGAGGAAGAGACACATGAAAAACTAATGAATCTTTCAAAAATGACTCATTTGGGAAGAGTCTAAGCAGAAACCTGAGCAATGACTTGATTGCGCCAAGCACAGGTTAATTCTTCATTTTAATTTATTTTTGGTTTATTTCTTTTTGGGTCACACCAGGTGGTGTGCAGGGCTTGCTGCTGACTTTCTGATTAGGATCACTCCTGGCAGTGCTCAGGGGACCATCTGCTGTGCTAGGGACAGAATCAGGGTCAAGAGCTTGCAAAGCAAACACCTTCCACCCTGTACAATCTCTCTGGCCCAACTCTTGATTATTAAATCATTAATTCATGTCAACTAAAACTAGAGGCCTATGTTTTAGAATTAAATACATATCAATAGACACCAAGAAGAAATACCTCATATCCTCCATTATTTTTACATAAATCTTTTGTTTTTATTCCCCAAATTCTCTCTCCCACTCTCTTCACTGTATTTTTAACCGTGACTATGTAGACCAATACACACATACTAAGAAAAATATTTCAATCAATTGACTCAGGTGCAAATCTTGCAAATCATACAGAACAGGCTATAAATGTATTTATTGTGTTTGGTCTGACGGGATGATTTGCTGTGGAGGCTCGAAGTCAATAAAATGCGTGTACAGTAGGTGGCGCTGCTCTCTCAAGCTGCAGCAGCGCTCTGGCAATGTGAAAGTCAAGGAACATATTTCTCCTCTACACATTTGCATTGTTCCACTGGGTGCTGAGCTTTGTACAGCCTCCTTGCAGCAGAAGATAATGTGTCAAGTGGCCAATAACTTGGTCATCAGTGGCATATGTTCTTTCTAGTTAGAAAATGGAAAATTACCTTAAGTGTCCACTTTTCTCCCTTAAACAATACCTAAGTGGCAGCTCAAATTAAATCCAGCTTTTGTTTTTTTCCTGAATGTCTTTAAAAGAGGAACTTTGAGAACTTCTTCACTTCTTCAGAGTAAAATTCTTTACATTTAAACTATTCTTAGACTAATTTAAACTTAATCTTAAAATGTCATTGGCAGCATTTAAAAAAAAAAAGAAACTTATTTTCTAGTCCTACAATAATAAAAGTGGAAACCCGAGAATAAAATAAGAAAGTAATATACTAATAGTCTAGATTTTGGGGCATAGCCAGATATTTATCTGACACTTCTAATACTCCAATTATCCACTGATTATAATAACATCTACTCTTTTTTATTTTTTAATTTTTGAACCACCACACCTGGGACTGCTCAGGGTTTACTTGTGGCTCCGCACTCAGGAATCACTCTGGGGCTTGAACACATGTCAGCTGCATGCAAGGCAAATGTCATACCCGTTTTATATCTCCCTGGCCCCCTACATTTACTTTTAGGGCTAAAATTTAAGGACAATGTTCAGAGATCAGAACATTACTCTGTATGAAAAGAATTACAAGTTGGTGATTTAGCACAAAGTGTTAAAAATACTAGTAATTTGTCAGTGGCTAAGCATAATGGGGCGAGTTAAAAATGTGTTTATTTTTCTCAAAAAACAATTTAAATTCAGCCAATAAAGGAAAAGCGTGCTGGCAAATGCAAATTGCAATGACCAAAGGTTTTGTTCCCTGTTAACATTCACTCACTGCAAATCGCAGGTTCTGCGATAAACACAACAGGCTATGACAGGCCACAGAAAGGCCGAAGTCTCTGTATAAATGGTGATTTGCTCCAAGGACCATTTCAAATCATTCTCACAAAGCAAAGGCAAAGGACTTTCGTTTGCCTTTAAAATTGTTCTGCAAAAATGAAAGGGCTTCAGGTCTTGACTATCCAGAGCTCTTGTTGCCTCAACCCTCTGCCCTTCACGTATGCCCTTCCCTCCCTCCACACTTCATAATGTTCATGTCTGTTCATCCGCATGAAGATGCTGGTCATGTAGCATTATTGATTTGAAGAAAGAGAGGGGCAGGAGAGATAGTACAGCGGATAAGGAGCTGGCCCTGCACACAGCTGATCCCCAGCCATATGGACTCTTCCTAAGTCCTGTCAGGAGTGATTCCCTGAGCACAGAGCTAGGTAGGAGTAAGCCCTGAGCAGTGCTATATATGATGCAGAGACCACAAGAAAATGAAATCAAGAAAAATCACGTGAAAGAGTGAATCTCATTAACTCCTTTACATTTGAACTAAGATAGGACACATGCACACACACACACACACACACACACACACGCACGCGCACGCACACACACACTCACCATCACACCACCACCACCCCCACCACCACCAATGCCTGAGTCATGCACACTGTGTTATTTACTGAGTGAAGTTGTATAGCTAAGGGGTCCCTGCAATACAGGGTCCAGTCTATCACCTCTCAGAGGAGAGAGGTCTAAGCAGGAACTTAAGCGTTCCCTCATATCATTGTCAATTCTATTTTGTGTGCCCCTTTCCATGACAGAGGCTAAGGTAAAAAAAAAAATGGTTTAGTGTCTCGACAAAAAATTTGCCAAGACTCCTTAACCCTGAGACCAAATAGCAGAATCTTTTCTTAGGAAAGTGTAAAAGGCTTGTGACTTAGCTGGGCTTTTCTTGAGCTTTAAGAAACGTGTTGGAAGTGGTCCAAGCAGAGCCTGTTTGTCGGCTCTCTGCCCATTTCTAGAACATTGTCGAGTGGAGCTAACTGAAGGATTCAAATGAGCACTTCTGGGTCCTCCTCACCTCCTCCACACACCATCTATTTCCTGTGCAGGACCTTCATGTCCTCTGAGTTCAATGCCTCTTATGTGACTCAAGAGAAACATAAAAGAGCCAAACACCAACCAACTGTAGCAGAGCATAAAGCTTTTCTGCCCAATTTCATAGCCATTTTCTTCTCAGGTGCTCGGTCGTCTTTGCTCATTTGAAATAATTACCTGCAGAAGAGCCTGCAACCATTGTAATTTTTTGTTATCACAAGTTTACAGACAGAGAGAAAAAGAAGAAAAGCTAAAAGTTTCCCTGTGCATTAAATTGTATGCCAAGAGATGAGACGAGAAATGAGCCCAACAAAGAATTCAAAGATTCACCTAAATTGCAAAAATGATGAACTGTGAAGGCAGGCAATTAGAAGACTTTAAGGAGGGTTAAACAAACAAAGATCCAAGATTATCAGAGACCAAGGACAACAAACCCACAATCAGCAGGGTTTATATACTATGGCCAAACCACAAGTAGCTTAGAAATGGCAGCAAATTCATGGGGCAGCAAGGGGACTGGAGTGTGAGCTAATGACTTCCTTGATCAGATAATTAAGCTGCCTTTGATGACCCATCTCCTATATTTGTCTTGGCCATGACAAATCTGAGTAAAGGCCTTGCCTTTCAGATACAGCTTTACAGGGTTTCCTCAACAATAGGGCTTCTTCTCTAGATAGGCCATGACTAAACTCCTTTATGAAGGTGATCCAAGTGGAAAATGTCGACTCAGAACCTAGATACTTGATCATAGGAGACATCTAAATAATTGATGTATGTGACATGGGACAAAAAAAAACAGGCTAATAAGACCACATATGAATAATAAGAGAAGTAGAAAATATTCTCAGACTGTACAGGCTTTAAATGTCCTCCCCAACTAATCAGAAAGAGCTCTAAGTACCTCAAGTCCTTACCATATTTATAATCCATCTCTTGTCTTTGATGCAGAAATCTAAAAGTGTATCTAAATTTTCTCTGATTGTAACAAGTGCTGACCTGTTTTCCTTATAGAACTCTCTAATTTTTATGGCTGCTGGTAGATATATGCTCACTCATTAAACAACTAGAATCTCTTACTGGTGAGGTCCTAAGGTGAATCTAACATTCATCTCCTAGTGGGTACCTCAGGGATCTCAAACAGCAGAAGGAGAGCTTCAAGGTCAAAACTACAGTATAAAGGTGAGGTACTGACACAGTTGGCTGTACAAAAGAAGACAGTGCCCAAAAGGGTGGAAGAAAGAATTGACCTATGGTCGGAAAATTATATTCTTTTGTGGGGTGTCACTTACTAAAATACCTGAAGAAGTTCCTCTGGGGAAGATCAGGAAAAGCTACAAGGCCTGAGATCAGGAGGTAGGTCTCTAAAGTAAGTCCTTGTCAGAAAAAATTTGGGGATGGGTACTGGGTTTCATATGCCTACCTCCTAATAAGACTTCAATAAAAGCCAATTAACTGATTTCGTGAAGCTTGGAGAGGGGCCAGAATGGTGATGAGGCAGAAATAAGGAAATGAACTGAAAGGACATTCCTGTAAAAGGTAGGAAATCCATAGAAAATCAAGTTCTTTTGAACCCAGTGGAAAACTAGATTGGAAGCAGCTGTGTAGGAGCAAAGTAGGTATGTAAGGGTATGGAAAGCAAGCCATAAGACCCGGAGTATTGTGAGAAGAAAAAACATCATTGCAGAGGGGCCAGAGCTAGAAATAATGAGTATGGACTGGAAGGAAGACTTCTGGGCACCCTGGAGAGAGGTTCCACAGGTGTGCTGGCATTTTCCTGCCTCTATCTCTAGGTAGTCTTACAGGCTTACAGGATTTTCACATCAAGGACAAGTATGGATCTGAAAGAGAAATCAGATGGTCTGCTGAACTCTGATGTGAGGTGAGTACCTGATCTTGGTTTCTTCCAGAGGCATGAGAAATGAGTGTACCGCTCAAGTGAGACTCGCTTCCGGGGGAAGAACAAAGGCAACCTTTCCTCATGTCAGGGGAGCCCTGTTTATTTAAATGCTGCCAGCCTGAGAACACAGTGTCATAAAACTTCCAGTCTTGGGCTCAGAAAAAATAGCAAAGGAAATGCATCAACTGATACTCTGGTTAAACTTCTCATTTCATAGCACTGAGTTGAAAGCCTTAAGTAAATTCTGTTCAGACAGTTTCCAGGAACTAAATCCATTCATCAAACAAGCTCTATATTTATTGGAGCATGAAAGTTTTGAAGCAGAGGCTATGCAAGGTGGGGAAGACACATACTCACATTATTTGGACTTATTTTGTCTTTGGCCATTAAAACTAAACCAAGCCCAGGAGTGTAATGTCAGAACTCTGCTTTATAAATATGCTAAGAATTTAGTAATGAACAGTATAAGGCATGGGTATTGAACAACTTGATGTTATCAATAGAACTGTAGTAGAAAGATCTTGCATTGAAAATTGTTCAGTGCACCTAAAAAGAGGTGAGAATTACAGTTATGGTACTGACTGAAACCTGTCCAGAGTCCAGGAACCCATAGAAGGGAAGAGGAGACCCGTTTACCCTAAAGAGAACTAGGTGAGTGTAGGTTTTCCTAGACAAGTTAAGGTAAATGGAATCCTATACCCCTTTTCCAAGATATCTCAGGGATCAGGGACGAAGCAAAGGTGTTAGCATGCAGGGCACATTAGTTCTATCCCTAGTACTTTTGGCAACACATCACCCTTGAACACAGCTAGACATAGCCATAAAAGACCCCAATAACACGATATATGACCATAAAGATAATAACCTTGGTACTATAGGGATCAAGGGTCACCACATCCTCAGTCCCTCACATCGAACTGGCCAACACAGTTGGCCAAGTATCACCAGAAGTGATCCCAGAAGTGGCCCCTTGCGCATTTAGGAGGTGTATCCCCAATTTCTTATAAATTCAACATTACCTCATATCAACTGTTGAGTAAGCAGCAGGTAACCAAACATAATGTAAACAATGCCATTTCCCAAGTTATTCCACTCAACAATCATCAATCATTGATATTATCAATCTTCTATTTTTCAGTTTATCTTAGATATTTTTATGGGTATGAGGATAATATATATCTTTTCAGATATACTTATAATTAATGGCTATTATTATTTTGTGCACAAATCAAATTCCACTCAATTTTAACCCATGCATAAGAATTGAAGAATGATGCTCGACTGAATTTGTGCACATAGAAATTCCACCTGACTAAATCTCCAAATGAATCCAAAGTCATTCCTCATTTCACTTGCTTCTCAGCAGCTTAGGCAATGACTCATTCTTCCTAGAAATACTCTAACCTCTGCACTCAGGGTTTCATAATATTTTTGTATTTCTTAAACTCATTGACTCTTCCTTATGCAACCATGTTGCTGGTCCTTCAAGTTATAACTTCCTAACATACTAACAATGAGATACCCACTGTTATACTCAATTGACCTTTTCTCTGAACACTCAATACCTCTATTGATATAATTATGTTTCATGACCGTGGGTCTTCAAATATGTTAACAATTTTCATTGGCATTATTATCTAAACGCTTATCTTGAATTTCATGAGAAATCTATACATGACATTTCCATGTGTCTTTCATATTCCAAATGAGCTCCTAATCCTTCCTTTATGGCCTTTTCTACTAGGTGTTCCCCTACCACCATGTGACCATCTCACGCTCCAGTTTTCATATCTGATTCCACATTTTTTCTTCACTTTCCATCTAGACTTCAGAAATCTCTACTGGAACTGCCTTAGAAACAAAGAATCTTTGACGAAGCCAACCATGACAAGATATTAACTTCCCTACTTATTAATTTTCTTCCATGTAGTAGAAGATCTGAGTAGAACAAAAGAGGCATTAGGAACCCAGTCCTACAGGTTAGTCTTTTGCACAAAAGCCTCACTTTGCTTCTCATTTTTCTCAGAATTAAAATTTTTCTTAGAGTTAAAATTGATATTAAAGTCCCAGCTGTTATTCCCCCAAATACCTTCTTTAATTTTGTTTCCTTCCCCCTCACCACTTTTTCTGTTGAAATAATACCAGCTTCCCTGATACATTCTAGTCAGAGCAGGCACACTTCTGTCTAGATTTGGCACAAGCTTATTTCTGTGCCCAGTGCAGCTTTGCCCAAGGTGCCCACATGATACTATTTCTAACTTCCTTGTGTCTTGCTCAAATATCAACCTCTCAATGATGTGTCTGTCTCCAACTGAGTTCTTGAACTCTTTCTTTGTTCTATTTTACCACAGTATCTGACCCCATTAACAGGTTCTGTAAATCCCTTATTTCTTACATACTTTTTTCAGTGTCTCCCTATTCTAAGATTATAGGGGCAGGCAAGTTTTATGGTTTTTTTTTTAATTGATGTACTTTTGGTTCCTAGAAGAGTCTTTGTCACATAGTAGTTAATCAGCTAAGTGAATAAAAAGGAAAAATTAGGGCCAGAGCAGTGGTGAAAACGATAAAGCCTTGTGCACGATAGTCTAGGACAAACTAAGATTCGATCTCCTGGTGTCCCATATGTTCACCCAAGTCAGGAGCACATCGCCAGGAGTAACCCCTGAGCATCACCGAATGTGGCCCAAAAACCAAAAAAAAAAAAAAAAGGAAAAATCAATTTTAATTATATAGCATCATTAATACAGAAAACCTTCCAATTGAAAGAGACCATAACAATTTAAACTAATTTTTCTTCAAACCAATGAAAAGAGTTCCAGAGAATTCTTAGTGATCTACCAAAAGGCAGTGAAGCTAAATAAATGAATTGTTTAATTATGGACTTGCCAAAAGTCTTGGGAGGTGTCAAGTGTTTTGGTATGTCAGAATTTATTGCACAATATCTATGGAAACTACATAAGACCAGACTTTCACAAATTAGAATTCTAGCTTTGTGATTAAAATCATTCATTGCTATTTGTTTTACCATGATTTTGTAAATTGTGTTATTTTATGGAGGGGCACTTCTTAGGCCACACTTGTCAATACTTAAGAACTACTTCTGGCTCTATGCTCAGGAGTCACTTCTGGTAGTATAATCATATTTTAAAAATGATTTTTACCTGCTTCATTATGGTTTTGGAAAAGCTTGATTCATTAGTCTTTTTGTCTTCCAAAAAATTCTAAACATTCATGTGTAGAAATTGGTGGCATTAAAGAATATTAATGTTTCATAAAATGATATTCTTTATTTTTATGTTTGTAGTTTTATGAAATGAAATATCCATTACCCATTATGAAAACCAGTGAAATAACTGCATTTGAGAACATAATGATCTTTATGCATGTTTCACAAACATGCACATATGGTGAAGATAGTCACTCAATATGACTAAGAAAAAGCTTTGCTGTCAAAGCCTTTTTGTCAGGTTGCATTTGTAGAGTGAAGTAACTAGAATTTTGTCCCACAGACCTAGCCTCTTGGAATAGCCAAGAATGATGTTAGGACAAGAAGTTTCAAGAGCAAATCACACACACCACACACACACACACACACACACACACACACACACACACACACAAGTCTGTTGTTGTTTTTTTTTTTCCAGAAAGCTACATCATGGAAAGGAGATAACATTTAAACCAAAATTTATCATAAATCCTAGATTCAGAGATTTAAAAATAATGACCCATGATTCAGCTTCATTAGACCTTCAAGTGTATCTTATTTGGCCTTTCATGCCTTTTTAGGAAGGTAGCAAATGAACTGTGAAAAAATAATTGGGAGATGTCATAGGAGCATTCGGATTGAATAGAATTATCAAGAAAAGAGGTAATCTCAGGTCCTGAACTCTTCCATGGGAGAAGCGACTTCAGCCCGTGAGGTGACCTCAACTGAAGGGAAAGATGCTTCCTGGTCTGCTCGAGTCACTCTCCATTTCACTTAATTATTTCATGCTAATGCAGTGCTTTCTAAGAGCCTGTGTACCTGCAATGTTAAAATGCCTGATTACATCATTTTCAAAATTAAAGAAAAAATTGAAATGCGAGTCCTCTTTCAAAAGCAGAAAAGAGCTTTTTCCTTCGATCCTCAGGGATCCCTCTACTTCATCATGGTAATATTTTCTCTCTACTTCCATCCCTTTGAACATGAGGAAGTATATCTAAATATGCCTATGAGTATCCTATCCAACTCCCTCAGTAGGCAAGCATAGAGGTGAGGAATTGGGCTGAATGAGTTCATCTTCCTGTTCTAAATGAAGCCAATTAAGGCAAAAAAGATTTGACCTAAGACTGATTCACTTATATTGCTAGATTATGAACAGCAAGTGAAGGGTGGTCAGAAATGACAAATCTCCATGAAAAGTCATATTTGTGTTCACGAATTTAAGGCCTTCTTAGATTAGAAGGCAACAGTAATAGAGTAAGTCATTGGACATGGCCATTTTGAGAAACAACTCATTCAGAATTTAAAGATGGCTACTGAAGAACATCTGATGAGGAGGCCCCAGGCAGCCCAATGCTGCCCTATTCTGAGGCCGGTTCTGTCTGGGAACTCCAATAAAGATATGAAATTTGGAGCACCCCAGAAGTGATTCCTGAGGTCAGAGCCAGGAGTAAGTCCTAAAGATTGCCATATGTAGCTCCAAACCAAAACAAAATACTAAAAAACATAAGGTGAATTACTGAGTCAGTAGAACTATATTGGGAAGGGCAAGTCAAGGGGAGGTTAAAAACAAAGAGAGAAGTCTGGAATTTAAGGCCTTTTTGGATAAGAAGGCAACAGACTAGAGGGAAACATTGGCCATGATCATCTGAGAAACAACCCTTTTAAGGGTAACACTGAACAACTAAATTAAATTCACACATATTCAATTCCAAGATTTCTTCCTTTTTCTTCTCTCTTCTTTCTTTCTTTCTTTCTTTCTTTCTTTCTTTCTTTCTTTCTTTCTTTCTTTCTTTCTTTCTTTCTTTCTTTCTTTCTTTCTTTCTCTCTTTCTTTCTTTTTCTTTCTTTCTTTCTTTCTTTTTCTTTCTTTCTTTTTCCTTTCTTTCCTTCTTTCTTTTCTTTCTTTCTCTCTTTCTCTTTCTTGTTTTTCCTTTGTTTCTTTCTTTCTTGTTCTTTCTTTCTTCTCCTCTCCTCTTCTCTTTTCTTTATTTTTCTGTTTCTTGTTCCTAGTTATTTTGAGGTAGTCTACCTTGTTTGTGATTGATTCAATCAGATGCCACCTGATTCACCTCTATTTAAACCTATACTCAAATCTGCTCTGGGTCCTAGTCAAATGGCCTAAATTTCCACAATATAGCACAGTTTAACCATGTGGTTGTCAGGAAAATATCAGTGCACTGAGTTTTAACTGTGATACAATTAATGTCTCTCTTTCCCCCCCACCCCATGTGTGGTATTCAAATTGTACTTGATTTCCATCCTTTGGTGTTTCCTAGTTCTCCACTGAAGCTAATCTCTGGGTCTCAAAGCTCTATGTTATCAATTTCACTAATCTTTTACATATTATCCAGTTTCATCTATCTGCTGATGCCTCCCTAGTGCATCCTTCTGCTACTGCATTGTTTATCTTTTATACAGTGTCTCAGAATCTCTCAAATACAACATGTTTCAAATACAACATGTTTGCCTTCCAGTCGGCAAGAACCGAGACATGAGTGAACAGTTTAGCATCATGGCAGATGCTCAACAAATATCTACTGAATAAATGAAAGAGTTTTCCTTTCTGCCTGCCAACTAATACACATTTAGATTGTCTTCCATAAGGCGTAACACCAGGACCACTTTCAAGTATAGTCATGTTAATAAAGTAAATGCTCTAATCCTTCATTTCTTTCAAGTTTATTAGATAGGTAGCTATTTTGGCCAACAGTACAAGATAGGGGGTAAGGACTGATTTGCTAAATTCTTAGATTTGTTTTTATTTGGAATTTGAGGTGACTTTTTTGGGTTGATTAATCTTTGGCCCTAACATATTGTTGAGAATGGATGATTGTTGTGTATAAACATTTCTGACCCTACCCTGATCAGTGATTGTACCCTACCCTAGGGTGTGACCTTGCAGTTCGCCCCCACCCTAGGGTAGTACCTGAGACTCTGAGAGATTCTGAGACACTGTATAAAAGATAAACAATGCAGTAGCAGAAGGATGCACTAGGGAGGCATCAGCAGATAGATGAAACTGGATTATAAAAGCAAGGATCTGTGGAAAGAGGAGGTCTTTTTTCTCTTGCTGGCCTTTACCCAGGCCGTTTGAGGCTTCAACCTCTGCAAGGAATAAAGTGCTATTTTCTTCGGTAGCTTGACTGTCTTTTGGATTTCTTCCCGTCGCATTCACCTCAGAACCGCTGGTTACTGGGTGGGAGACTCGTTCTCCGAGCTGGAGGGGAAAGACCTCATTCTCCCTACCTACATCAGTGAACCTCTCCTGGGGACGGATTACTACAGATGATAAGTTAATGGCAAATTCCCTGGTAGTTACCAGCTATATGGAAAAAACTAAAGATAAAGCTACATATGGTTTCTGTGTATTTCTTTGTTTTTAAGTGAATTCTCTTACTTTTTCTTTTCTTTTCTTTTTTTTTTTTTGTGGTTTTTTTGGTCACACCCAGCGGTGCTCAGGGGTTACTCCTGGCTCCATGCTCAGAAATTGCTCCTGGCAGGCACAGGGGACCATATGGGGCACCGGGATTCGAACCGATGACCTTTTGCATGAAAGGCGAATGCCTTACCTCCATGCTATCTCCCGGCCCTCCACCCCAAGAGATAGTACAGCATATAGGGTGCTTGCCTCGCATGCGGACAATCTCGGTTCAGTCTCTGGTATCCCATATGGTCTCCAGAGCACATCAGGAGTGATTCCTGAGTTCAGAGCCAGGAGTAGGCCCTGACGTTTGCTGCATGTAGCTCCAAAACAAAACAAAACAAAATGAAAACAAAATTTAAAAAGTAAATTATTGGATCCCACAAGGGAACACGGAATTCTAGATTAAAAGGAATATGTCCTGGGAGAGCTATACAGAGAAAAAATATTTTGCTTTTCAGATGCTTCCATGATCCCCTTTGTGAAAAACTGAAACACAGATTACAACTAAAGGATGTATATATGTGCTGGTTTAGTGATATAGAGCCTTGGGCTCAGTCTCTAATACTGAAAATTAATTGGCTGAATCATACAAATAGAGACTCATAAACTGGGCAAGGGCATGAATGCCACAGAGAAAGGCTCCCAAATTTCTGTTCTCAGGGAACTCCATCTGTGTGATCTTCTGGCTGATCTTCATCCTCCTTTGGATGAAGCAGCAGTACTAGTTGGAGTCAGCAGGGGCTCATTAAGGAAATTTATGTTCCCAGAACTTCATTCTCTTTTCCCTGACAGTATTTAAAGCTGGGGAAATTGGGGAGTGCTATGCAAAGGACAGAGAATATTTTGCTTTTCAGACTCATCCATGATCCCCTTTGTGAAAGACTAAAACACTAATTACATGATGGATTAGTTACCAGCTATATGAAAAAAAAAACTGAACTAAACTAAAACTGGAACAATAGACTTTATTGAAGGATGCATGTTCTCAAATGATAACGTATTTCCATGCATGAAGTTATTTCAGCAATGTCTCAAGGTTTTATATTTTTCTGTTTCCTCATCATTTTTTTTGTCAAGTACATCTATGAATGAGCAGAAAGTGTTGATAAAATGTGAGTATGATAAACCTGAGTAGGACAGTAGAAGTGATGGATGAAAGAATCGAGTATTTATTAGAGTTTACTTAAAAGTATATTATACAGCAGTCAGGGTTGCAGATATCAATCTACTCAGTGGAATGGATATAGACCATGTCTTAATTTCCTTGTTTCTCTAATATTTCACCATGGCTAGCACATAATGGTGCTTAAATATTATTCAATTGGGAGTAGTCTTTAGGTCAGGTCAAATTTACCAAGATTTATGAATATCAATGGAGGTAATGAAATGTGGCCATTTAAATGGCTCATGTGAACTTAGATTTTATTCCTAGAACAACAGTATCTAAAACAGGGCAGGTGTCCTCTGATGTGGCTCAACACTCCACTTATTATCCCTGTTAAAAAAAAAACAAAGCCCCAAAGTGATCATTCAAAAATAAACAATGGTTATGTTCACATATATGAGGCTTTAATGAAAAAAAAAAGAAAAACACATTTGGCCTGGTTGTTACAAAGGATGAGGTGGGTACCAGTGGATAAAATGAAATAAAACTTAATTGGAGGAAAATCTAGAATATCCACTGTAGAAAATAAAATAATCTTGTAATATCAATATGCACACATAAACACATAATGACAAATTTGTCATAGGATTTGTAGCTATTCTTCTTATTGTGATTTAGAAGGTTTAATAAATATAATCTCAAGAGTACATTGACACCTAAGATTCTAATATTAACTGATTTTCTTTTAGAGTCTTAAATTTATTCTGAAATAAAAGGCATGTGAAACCACAGACCAAACAAATGTATATACATTTCAGTTTACTAAAAAAAAAAAAAAAAAAAAAAAAAAAAAAAAAAAAAAAAAAAAAAAAAAAAAAAAAAAAAAAAAAAAAAAAAAAAAAAAAAAAAAAAAAAAAAAAAAAGGACCTCTGTCAGCTTAGATACACATGCAAAAAGTGTTTTCTTTTTCTTTGTTTTTGATTGTTTTTTGGGTCATACTTGGCAGTGCTCAGGGGTTACTCATTGTTCTGCACTCAAAAATCTGTCCTGGCAGGCTCTGGAGGATCATATGGGATGCCGGATTCGAACTACCATCTATCCTGTATCAGCTGCATTCAAGGCAAACTCACTACCACTGTGCTATCTCTCTGGCCCCAAGTCACAGTGTTTTTTAAACTCAAGAGCACACAATTTCATAAGTGTTAATTTATCAGGAACTCAAAAAAATTTAAATATTTTTTATTGGTGCCAGAAAGATAGTAAAGCAGGTAGATCATTTGCTTCATACACAGGTGACTGGTGTTTAACCCCTGGTCTCTCATATGTTCCCGGGGGCACCACAGAGTGATTGTCTGAGCATAGAATCAGGATTAATCCCTGAGAATCCTCTCAGTTGTGGCCAAAAAAATCTAAATTAATTATGTAAATAATTTTAAGTATCTGGTTTACTTAAAAACATACAAAATATAAGAATATTTAAATAATTCTATAATCTATAATTCTATAATCCATAATTCTATAATCTAGCACTAACCACTATTTATAAAATATAAACATATTTGTATGTATTTAAAATTTTTACTTTATCATTTTTTTTTTTGGTTCTGGGGTCACACCCAGTGATGCTCAGGGGTTACTCCTGGCTATGCACTCAGAAGTAGCTCCTGGCTTAGGGGACCATATGGGAAACCGGGGAATCGAACCGCTAACCGTCCTAGGCTAGCACAGGCAAGGCAGGCACCTTACCTCCAGCGCCACCGCCTGGCCCCTTTACTTAATCATTTTAATGTTTTACATATTAATGCAATTTATAACTAATTATATTTAAGTCTATTTAAAAAAAGGGACCTCTGTCATCTTAGAAAAACATGCAAATATGTATATAGATCACAGGAATTTAAAAGTTATTCTAATTGTTCATGTTCAGAATAGTAGAGAAAGTCATACTTTACTTAGTCCTATCTGCATAAGTCCTGAAAATAAGTTAGAGGTGTGATATATTTTTTAAAAGTCTGAAAAGTCTGAAAAAGGGAACTCTATCGCTTTTTTGCATTCTATTTTTATTAATATCTTTATTTAAACACGTTGATTACAAATATGATTGTAGTTGGGTTTCAGTCATGTAAAGAACATCCCCCTTCACCAGTGAAACATTCCCGTCACCAATGCCCCAAATCTCCCTCCTCCCCATCCCACCCACACCTGTACTGGAGACAGGCTTTCTACTTCCCCCATTCAATTCACATTGTTAGGATAGTTCTCACTGTAGTTATTTCCCTAACTGCACTCATCAATCTTTGTGGTGAGCTTCATGTCATGAGCTGGGCCTTCCAGCTCTTCTCTTTTTTGTCTCTGAGAATTATTGCAAAAATGTCTTTTATTTTTCTTAAAACACAACGATGAGTGAGACTATTCTGAATTTATCTCTGTCCCTCTGACTTATTTCACTCAGCATAATAGATTTCATGTACATCCATGTATAGGAAAATTTCATGACTTCATCTCTCTTGATGGCTGCACAATATTCCTTTGTATATATGTACCACAGTTTCTTTTGCCATTCAACTGTTGAAGGGCATGTTGGTTGTTTCCAGAGTCTGGCTTTTGTAAATAGTGCTGTAATGAATATAGGTAATGAGGAAGGGATTTTTGTATTGTATTTTTGTGTTCCTAGTGTATATCCCTCGAGTGGTATAGCTGGATCATATGGGAGCTCAATTTCCAGTTTTTGGAGGAATCTCCATTCGCTTTCCGTAAAGTTTGGACTTTATGGCATTCATACTAGCAGTGAATAAGAGTTCCTTTCTCTCCACATCCCCACCAGCAATGCTTATTGCCATTCTTTGTGATGTGCGCCAATCTCTGTGGCATGAGATGGTACCTCATTGTTGTTTTCATTTGCATCTCCATGATGATTAGTGATGTGGAGCATTTTTTCATGTGCCTTTTAGCCATTTGTATTTCTTCTTTGACAAAGTTTCTGTTCATTTATTTTCCCCATTTTTGATGAGATTAGATTTTTTTCCTTGTAAAGTTCTGTCAGTGTCTTGTATAATTTGAATATTAGCCATTTATCTGATGGGTATTGGGTGAATAGTTTCTCCCACTCAGTGGATAGCTCTTGTATCTTGGGCACTATTTTTTTTTGAGGTACAGAAACTTCTCAGGTAAAATGGAAAGCTCTACAAATAATCAGAAGTTATGATATAATAGTTTTAATTTTAATTTCCCCCAAATCAGTAAAACTCTTTATGGTGGGTAGCCTATAGTTTCATTGGTTCATATGAACTGCTGGTAAGAGTTCCTATTGCTATAACAAGTCATTAGAGCACTTCCTCCTAACCTCAAACACCAAAAATGTCAGTTTTCAAGAGTATTATCATGAAATAATCTTGGGGAAACTGAACCTAGAACAGGAAAAATATCTAGTAACGGTATAGACTCTCTACTATATACAGTATACTATAGAGTAACTGGTGGTGTCAGAGGAACAGGGAAAGTAGAAACAGAACAGAAGAGTAAAAATCTGAAAGGGTTTTGGTAGGTAGGGTGTGTGCTAAGGAAAGTTGATCTGAGAGAGCCCCAATGGCTAACTTTGGAACAATATACACCCCCATGCATATAGAGTAATGATGATGATGATGATGATGGATCAAGAATTTAGGGACAAAGGTATTCATGAGTCCAGTAATAAAAAGAAACTAATAACAACATACATAAATATTTGAAAGAATAAAAGGGTCTTGACTTTAGAAACTCTATTTCTAGCAATCTAATTTAGAGGGAAAGATTATCCTAGATGTAAAGAATTAGATGTTCAGATGCTGTGTATTCCCTGCAACAGTAATATTAGAATTAAATCATGATTCTTCTTTTGTTGAGTTCATTTCTGGCTATTATAATCTCATTTACAGAGAAAATCAGAAAATATTTTAATAAAATTATATTATAACAGGTTACAATGAAACACATTTCTATAATTATAGAGCCCTTTCATTGGTAACTGTATCAAACAATGTGTTTTCAGGCCCAGAGCAATAGAACAGTGGGTAGGACACTTGCCTTACATATAGTCAATAAAACTCCCTGGTACCCCAGATAGTCCCTCACACCTTTTTAGGTGTGATTTCCACACATAGGAGTAAACCATTGCCCTGCCAGGTATGGGCTCCCCCAAAATAAAATAAAAAAAGAAATGTGTTAAAATAAACATATCGCCAGAGCAATAGTGCAGCAGTAGGGCATTTGCCTTTCACTGCGGCTGACCCAGGACGGACCTTGGTTTGATCCCCGGCATCCCATATGGACCCCCAACCCAGGAGCAATTTCTGAGTGAGTGCATAGCCAGGAATAACCCCGTAGTGTCACTGGTGTGGCCCCCAAAAGCAAAACAAAACAAACAAAAAATTGTAGAATATGTTCAAGATATTTTTGTCTACTTGTTGGAAGAAAACTTTTTATACATTTATCCTAGCTTTTAAGCATTTTAAAGTCAATTTTTTTAAGTGCTGCACATGTCATCAGTGTATAGATAGTACATGTATCTTTATCTGAAATAGTTTGGTAATTGGATGGGTAAAACACAAATTTAGGTTCTTCAAATTAGTTCAAAAAGTTGCTATTTCCTTTCTCTATTGTACTCCTTCATGAAACAATAGTCAGGGTAGAAACTAAAAGTGCTTTTTGTCTTACTTCGAAGAAAAATTGAGTAGAAATACTTAGAATAACAGCTCAATAGAACTTTATTAACCTTTAAAATTGTCAAACCTTTCATGATACTTTTGAAATATTTTTTGAAAAACATAGACTACTACTACTAATGGTTTTTCATACACCTAATTCCACCACATCAGCATATCAGTCTCCCTACTGTAAGGAAATCAGCTCTCTCCCCCATATTCCTTATTCCCAATCAATTGTGTGGATCAGTTCTCCAGTTATGTTGACGTTGAAGCTCTGTTGCTATCTTGGTGTGTATTTTTAAGTTCAACATTTAAGACAGATCATTTTGTGGTTGTCACTTTCATTCTGACTGATGCGACTTAATGTAATATCCTCAAATTTTCATCCACATTGCTACCAATTGCATAATTATTTTCTTAAAGCTTTATATTCCATTGTATGCATGTGTGTATTTATACAAATATGACAAATTCTTGAAAATAATGTTATTGTGTATTCACCATTTTGAATGTATTCTTATTACATACATATATATTAATAAAATAGTAAAAGGAAACTTATTAGATAACTGATTCATTTTATCAATCCTACTCCAACTATACAGAAACACAGTCTATTTTAAATATCTATGCATATTTGTGTGTAAGTATATAAATACCCACACCTATATATTGCTTCTGTTTGGGGGCACACTCTGTGGTGCTCAGGGGTAATTTCTCACAGGGTATGGAATTGGGGATCAAATCCTGCACCCCCTACATACCTCTTACATGCACCCTAACATACCTGTTATACTCTCTCTGGTTCTTATTTTAAGCATAATTGATCATAAATTTATTGTAAAATATATACTTACATAATGCCAAGCATCCTCTTTTACTATTATTTTCTCTAAAAAATGCATATTTACAATTGTTAACATATAAATGTAAGCCAATGCTTTAACTTGATAGTTATTTAGTTTAACTGTATAAAATAATTTTTTAATCAAAGTATACATTTTAATTTATACATATAGAGTGGTTTAACCCCTAGAAATGTGAACAATATAAAAATGATACAAATGTAGAATGAAATTTAAAAATGGTAAGATATAGCACTATATTGTTATTAAAACACAACTGAAAATGTTGTTCTGGATATGAATGCTATAGCTACAACTTCTGTACAGTTTTAGATTTTAATCCAAACAAAGTAAGATTCATCCCGTCTCTTTTTATTATTGCCAGTGCTTAGGAGTGACCCCTGGCAGTGCTCAGCGACTATCTGTGGTGTCAAGATTCAAACCAGGGGGGCCTGTGAGGTTGCACTAGAGGTAAGATGTCTGCCTTGCAAACGCTAGTCAAGGAAGGACCTCGGTTCGATCCCCCAGCGTCCCATATGGTCCGCCCAAGCCAGGGGGAATTTCTGAGCGCTTAACCAGGAGTAACCCCTGAGCATCAAACGAGTGTGGCCCCAAAATCAAAACAAAACAAAACAAAACAAAAAAGATTCAAACCAGGACCTGCGAAGCCACTAGCTCACCTCCTATACTATTTCTTACAAATCTTACAAATTATTTATACAAAAGATATTTTTACTTTTTACAATGTTTTGAGCATACAGATATAATATTCTTTTTTTTTTTTTTTTTTTTTTTGGTTTTTGGGTCACACCCGGCAGTGCTCAGGGGTTACTCCTGGCTTCGTGCTCAGAAATTGCTCCTGGCAGGCACAGGGGACCATATGGGGCACCAGGATTCGAACCGATGACCTTTTGCATGAAAGGCAAACGCCTCACCTCCATGCTATCTCCCGGGCCCCAGATATAATCTTCTGATCAAGTAGAAGGTATATGTAAATTATTATTTCAAAATTTTGCAGCTATTATCTACAATGAGATTTCTTTGAAGGTCAAAGCAAAAATCATGACTTTTATTGTTTTTGCTAAAAAAGCATCAGACCTTGAAAGCATCAAGAATAAGTCATGAAAGTGGATCAGCCTCCTTATTTCATTTTCCAGAGCACAGCATAGTGTCTGGTTCATAATTGATAGTCAATAAATGTGCAATTAAAGAAAATTGAAGTATACTATTTCTTTATGACATAAGTTATGACAGCTTTCATTTTGATTCATGTAAAGTTATGGAACTGGACTGAATTCATTAACTAATAAAACTGATATGATTAAACAAGAAAATCCCTAGATATAGTCAGACCAAATAGTTGTGAATTTAAAGAACATTAGGATGAATTTTCCACCTATGTGAATATCCTCTATAGAAAGAGGTATCATCTACAATAGAAAACTTCAAAAAGCTATAACTTTGCAGTTATGATTTTAACATGGTTCTACTATTAATCAAGTGATGAAAGATTTATTTATGCGTCATATAATTAAATCCTGGTGAAAATGTGAGTAATGAAAAATCAGGAAAACAAATTGGGAAAACATAAATTTAATTTTATAATCGCCCATATTTTCTTATGACTCATTTCCTTCAAGTAAAATGAAAAATCAATTTCAGAAGAGGGTATAGTGACACTTTATTTCATTGAAACTTTTAAGAAACCTTGCAAAATATCTAGCACCATTACATTACCCATTCTTCCAACCTTAAACTCATGCAGCTATTTTGGGGGGTTATCTTGTCAATATTAATAAAATTAATCATAGTATAACAAAAAGTCACTTACAAGGACATAACCTTTAACATAGAGTTAAAATGCTGAGTACAATACAGTAACACAGTATCAAACAGTATTAATTCATAACTGAGCACAAAAATTATGAGTTTTGACTGGAGATACCTATTTTTCTTTCACAACACTTATCCATGTTTTTTGAAGACTTTTTCCCACATTGGCCCACACCCTATCCTGAAAAAAGCATAAGTATCATGACATGTTTATTGTTTATGTACATGATTATGTTTATTATTTGTATTACAAAAGAAGATAAAGTAAAACCTGGTCAATATGACTTGAAGCATTTATTGGTTAATCTTATAATAAGTCAAATAATTCAAAGTATCAATATATGTATTTGTTTATACAAATAGACAGGGAAACACATGTGTATCCACATATACGTAGATACATATATGTGTGCACTTGTGTATACATACATACATGCATCAAAAATTTGTCATATTAATGTTTGTGAAATGACATGCAAACATTCCTCTCATAAAACCCTTTTTTAAAAATCTGAATTTATTTTTTTTAATTTTATTTTAATCATAGTGGTTTACATGATATTCACAGTAATAAAAAAAAGAATACTAAGTATTTTAGTATCATTAAATAAACTTTAAAATCACACAAAAAAATCTGAATTTACAAAAATATTCAGCAGATTAGGCAAAGAACATTTTATCATAATGGCATCTTTTAGGAATTATAAGAATGTCTTTTAGCACTCAAATTTTCTGTTTTAAGAGCAGACATTTGTTTTCTTTCCTAATAAAAATTTTGGAGAAATGTCTATATGTAGATAAAACTATGTCAGACTCTTTAAAACCTTTGCCTAAAGGTTTTTATGCAGCAAGTGGGGGGGAGGAGAGTGAGCATCGAAGCAGTTCAAAAACCACAACTGAAATGCAATTTGATAAATAGCCTTCCATCATCCAAGCCAGTGAAAAGCAAGCTCTCAGCAATTTCATCAAAGGCACAACTTGCTCCTCTTTTTCTTTCATAGTTAACACAACTTTTTCATTTGGTTTAAACAGCCAGTGATGAGGGAAAGAAAACTCCTTACCCTTTGGATGAGTTATGGGAGTGTCCACAGGGGAAGAATCCTTTTCTCCATCTTTGCTGCTATTGCTGCTGCTTTCCTGGCTGACATCTTTTTCAATGAGTTTATCCACCATAGCAATAATGCAGTTCAGACTCTTTCCCACGTTGGCCCACACCCTATCCTGAAAAAGCATAAGTATCATGACATGTTTTATTGCAAAAAAACGATAAGGTAAAACTTAGTCAATACAACTTAAAGAAGTGGGTTGAGCAACAATTAATTATAAGGAAGAAAAACCAAGTGTCTAAGTCTAATACACTCCTTAATGTGGCCAGACTGTGGGTACTTAAGAAATCAATTCTATCTTACTAACACAAAATTTAACTGTTTAAAATCCTTTTATTTTGTTCCTCATTTTTGCTCTTTCATGTAGAAATAATGAAGTATTAAACAGTGTTAATTTATAACTGAGCACAAAAATTATGATAGTTTAGACTGGAGATACCTATTTTTCCTTCCCAACACTTAGAACATGAAGACATATCCATGTGTTTTAAAGAATGGCCACCCCTTACATCAGAAAATCTAATTTAATGATAAAAACTGTGGTTTAAAAAATGTAAAGTTTACTATTTTAACCATCCTAAGTATATGTGTCATAAACTACATTCACATACATAATAAATGCCATCCATCTCTAGAGTGTTCTTTTTCTTAAACTGAAAAACTTGATTTCCCCTCCATCACCCCTTAACAACTATGACTTTCTACATGAACTTGCACAAATGTACTGGAAGTTCTAGTGTATTCTGTAGATTACCTCTAAGAAAATGACCTAGAAAATGAAAATGCAGGCCATTGGCTCCTAAATGTCATTCAAATTGGAAATTCTCACAAGTTCCCTAGTTGCTCCTGACCTCACTATGTCTGAGAACTACTCAATATTAGCTGCTACAGTTGATATACTATACCACCACTTCATAACAAAATTTTCATCTCATATGATGATTACACATTATCAAAATGAGTAGATGTGCCTATACAAGGTCTACCGAAGTAATACTAAGACCAGTAACCAAAATTTCCAGATGAGCATCTTACTAACACAGAATTCAAACCAGCTCAATCTTTGCACTAGCCAGAAAGCCCTGAGCTGTGACATAGAATTCTTACTGCAGTGCTAAAGTCTCTACCTCCAAAGTCTTGACCCTTAGCTGAACGTGAACATCCCTGTAATGGCTTAAAAGTAACTGAGCATGCTCAGCTGCTCTTTCATGGAAATTTCATACCACTGGGTAACCTCCTTATGAGTATGAATATATGTTTACCTCCATATAAAAATATCTTATTACAAGTCGGAGTTTGGTCTTTCATATAGAGAGATTCTCTCGGTTCTTTCTAGTTTGATCTTAAAGCAGTGCCTTTGTGTTTTTATTAGACACACCCAAGACTAGCATTCTCAGGTGCTGTACCCAGTTGCTCAGTTAAATAATAAATACTTTGGTTAAGAATTTCCTAGGAAGGGGCCGGAGAGGTGGCACTAGATGTAAGGCATCTGCCTTGCAAGTGCTAGCCTATGATTTTTCTTGGTTTCCAGCTTGAGGTTGGCATATTCTGCTTCTATCATCTCCTTAGAACAAATTTGTTTTGTTTCTCTGAAAACTCTGTTTTGTTGGGGTTTTTTTCCCCTCCTAGGGACCCGTGACCAAAACAACCCCATCACAGAAGAAATCAAGTGGATGTATTTATGTTTTTTGTCCTTTGTTTATGGTTGCTTCTCACCACAAAGCAATATCTCAGTAGGTTCTTTATTATTGTGCTATTTCAAACAGTACTCACTGCAAGAATAATACTCACAATAGTACTTCCCTTGCAGTTTATATATTTTCCTTCAAAGATTGTTGTTGGTTTTGTTTTATTTATGTGTGTTTTTTTTTACTTGCTGTCTTATAAACCTACAATAGTCTTGGATAGGATGAACCTTGGAAGAAAGAACTAGGATTGAATTTAAATTATCTGATGCTAATATTGTAAAGATATTAAGTGAGCATAAAAAGTTAGTGTAATAGTTGAAGCATATTTAAACAAAATGGGATTCTAGTGTCCAGACAACTAGAGGTGGAGATTTCACCGGGTTAAATAGAAATATAAACACTTAAAATAAGAAACAACAAGCTCTCAATGTGTACTTGAAAAAGCAACTGCATTTCTGGAAAAACACAGCTAACCCATCAGCCATTTATATTGATACTTTTTTTTTTCCTTCCTTACCATGTGACAGTGGAAGCCAAATGACATGGTTTCTCTGGAAGTACTTGGTAAATTATTACAATTTGGTAAAATCATATCTTACCCTTCCTGACTTTCCCAAATAAATCAAGCTTGCTTTTCAACACCCAGTAATCTTACATGTGACATAGACATTGATAACAAATAGTCATAATAATTTGCCCCCTACAGGCAGATCACCCCCTGAGAATTGTGAGGACTTCCTTCCCTAGAATAGGAATTAAGACACATATCCATTGACTACATCATCAGGGAGGGAGACTACTATTAAAAAGAACTGTAAAAGAAGCGCATCTCTTCTGTGCTGTGGAAAGATAGGTAAACTGAGGTCCTGACATTTTTCACTTTGGAGTTTGGAGGAGTGCTTACACTCCAGACCATAAAAAGAATTGCAGATATGCAAAAATACTATCAGTAATTATACCTTCAAGACAATAAAGCAGTAGGTTTTAAATAAAATGGGAGAAAAATAAATCATTATTGTTGGGAATAAATCTGTGACTGAGGAAAAAAGTAAGAAGATGTTACTCTTTATTTTCTTTTTATTAATAATTTTTATTTGGACTACTCTTAATTTTCTGAGTTTTGTGAGTGTTAAGTTTTTTTAAAATTCTACCCACTGTCCATGTTGAGAGTTACCGTGTATTTTTAATAAAACTATTAAATTTGATTAATTCTTATTTTAAACTTCCCTCTAACATTGGGAAAATAAGGGGTTCATCAAGTGTTCTACTAAAGAGTCTGAGATGAAAAAGTATAGATAATTCAACATTCATTCCTACATATTATTTTTATTCCTTCTACATATCTCAGGTTATAAGATAAAACTGGTAGAGAAAAGCAACCTTTTAGAACCCTTTATTAATATACAGAGCAGGTTTATTCTTAAAATACTCAAGTTCAATTGCAAAGGTGTATATAGCAAATGAGAAAAATACATATATATATATATATATATATATATATATATATATATATCCTTAAAAGCTTAGAAGATACAGGAGTAAGAAGGATGCTCTTTGGAAGTGAGAATAGAAATTGAATTGCTCCTTTTAAAGCACACAATTCAGAGGCTGGAGAGATAAAACAGCGATAGAGCATTTGCTGTACATGCAGAAGGATGGTGGTTCGAATCGAATCCTACATCTCGTGTGGTTCCCCAAGCTTGCCGAGGGAAGATTTTTAAGTGTAGAGATCCAGGAGTCACCCCTGAGTGCTGCCAGGTGTGACTCAAAAACCAAAACAAAAACACCCACAATTCATTTACAGATACATGTCTGAAGGTACAGTTAGAAAATGAGATTCAACATATTTATTTTAATCCTCATCTTTCTGAGAGGAAATTCCAGCGTGTAGCTGGAGAGTAAGAATCAAAATTCAGCTGGATATTATGCCCATCTCTTTGTGGGCATCTACAAAGGAGATTATAGTTGTCTTTCATACTAGAATATGAGTTATTTGAGAGCTCCTTCTTCACTAGATTACATCTGATCTGGAGGAAAAAGGAAAAGTTTGGGAGGAGACAACAGGGAATGAAGAGAGACAATTTGCAATCACCCAAAGACAGAAGGAGCATGGCTACTTATCCTCAAGAGCACATGAGCATTAGCTATTTCTACCACCACAGACAACCACAGAAATAAATGTGATTGGCTCCATTTTTAAAGATTAGAAAAATGGCAAGAGACATTAAACTGGCATTCTGTATTAAAATGGTACGATTGGATCAGCATTTGTACTTGACCCTGAAAATTTGATTCTTTCCCTTAGATTTTTCTCTGAGTTGTGAAACACACAGCAAGGCTTCCTTTGCCTGAAATTATCAGAACTCTGGAATGTTTCCTACACAGAGAAAGGAACAGATACGCTGTTTGCCAACTCAGAGGAATGAGATCAAGTTCCATTATCTGAATCTTCAAAATAAGCCCCATGGAAAGGTTTCAACTAAGAGATGATTCCACAGATTCAACACTGGTCACAGGTGAAGGTCTGATACCAAGAATGTGAGATAATCAGGGATGGAGCAGTGTTTTGTTAAAGAATACATACGTATAGACCAAAGGACATAGTGACCAATATCAAGAGAGGACAGTTGAAACAGCAAGAACCCAAATCCAATTAGATGATCTGATACAAAACAGACAGTGAGTTACAGGCAGGGTGAGGATATATCAATTTTGCCTCAGATACTGTGGGAAAACACAATTATTTTGGAGTCACTGACCAGGCAAAATTTTTTATGGGGACCTTTGAATATATGATATCTACCTTAACGAGTTGTTTTCTTTGCTTTTTTGCTTTTTTGGGCCACATCCTATGATGCTCAGGGATTACTCCTGGCTATGTGCTCAGAAATTGCTCTTGGCTCGGGGGACCACATGGGATGCCGGGGGATCGAACCAAGGTCTGTCCTAGATTGGCCGCTTGCAAGGCAAATGCCCTACCACTGTGCTATTGCTCCGGCCACAGAAGTCATTTTCTTTAGAATAAAAACATGCACAAATTGGGAGCCGGGAGGTGGCGCTGGAGGTAAGGTGCCTGTGCTAGCTTAGGACGGACCACGGTTCGATCCCCCTGTTCCCATATGGTACCCCGTGCCTGCCAGGAGCGACTTCTGAGCGCATAGCCAGCAGTAACCCCTGAGCGTCACTGGGTGTGGACCAAAAACCAAACACAAACAAACAAACAAACAAAAACATGCACAAAGGAAAATGAGCAGCTAAAGAATCATTCCTGCTCTGAGGTTTTTTACTCACTCAGGCAGTCAATGCCAGAGCTTCTTTATGCTCTGAGATATGGTCTGACTGGGGTCTCCTCCACATTCACCACTATGAAGGTCACAGATGTCCTGGATGTTTAATGGAAAGAAGGCAATGGAAGCCTGAGAGTAAGGCTGTAGTGCTTGTACTTTGAGTCTCTTCTCATGTCAAGCAAGAACAAGTCACTCACAACACAGCCACAAGAGGTCAGAGACATAAACCATGAAACACTTAATGTGGAATTGGTCACTAGGTTTTTTGCCCAGGAATAGCCATCAACATCCTGCTCTCTCTCCTGCTAGATGGACGAAATAATTATAAGTGGTGGCTAAAATCTAATATATTTCATGGAACCTAACCAGTGTTCCTGGCCTTCATGTCAGCTTCAGATATCCCAACTTATGGATGTGAAGTTTTTTCACCTCAAGACAAGTTTTTTCTTGGCAACAAGAGCATGAAGTTAGTAATATTGATTCCTTTCTGATTGATGTTGGGGTTAGCATCTGTGCTAACAAGCAAGCCAAGCTCAATAACAGAGATTATACAAATCTGATGAAAAAAACAGGGTCATTCACAGGACATTATACCTGGCAGAGTGATTTATGAGGGCAGCAGGCAAGACATTAGCCTACCACAAAGTGATGAGCTTGGCATCAAGGGACATCTTGACAGCTTTGGATTATCAGATAACTTGAAAAAAAAACCCAACCTCATTCATGTTCAGTAGATCAACTTTTATTGGACTACATCTTGACCAGTCGGACTGTGAAGACTAGACCAGCACTACAATAGGGACCAACCAAAAAATAGTAGGTCTATCATAGCAATATTTGCATGCAAATGTCCTGCTTGCCATGAGTAATTTCTAAGGGTTGTGATGAGATGAAGTGTGCCTGCATGGCATGAAGCTGAGTCCAGCACTGTCCCCAAAGCTAAGTGATTCTAGCAACACTGCCACTAGTGACTCTGATGCCACCACAAAAGTGTGCAAGCTCTGATGCATGACAGTTAAGAGAGTGTGAACACTATAACTAAAAATATACAACCCTCTAGTATACAAGCAAGCATGGCAACTTAACAATCAGCACCACACATCAAGCATAGAAAACCTCAGGCACATTGTAAGAAAAATGTGTGGCCTCCTGCATTCACTGCAATCAAGTGTGTGAGCACCACAACCAAATAGGCAATCTTAGTGATGGCAGCAATACCAAGGAAAGGGAAGGGAGAAAGAAAGAAAAGTTTCAGATGTTCTTTGAGTTGACTGAGAGCAATTAGTTCTGCACTCACCCGTTTTCTCCACACTACAAACCTTTTTGTCCTTTCATGTATTGAAAGCCCTTCTGTCTAATCTCTAACTTGAAAAAATTGCACTTAGAATAATCTATGGCTCAAACTAGCTTATGAAGGACCCAAATTGCACAGTATAAAGACACCTACACAGAAAAGAACCAGATGAAACATGGTTCAGATATAAGTGAGATTGCCAAGCTTTGCTATATGCCCAACAATCTTCCTCCTTAACTTCCCATGCTTACTTCCCAGAAGTGCCAGAGCTTGTTTCCAGTAATCACACTCTTATTTCATTCTGAGACACTTTCTGGTCACACAGTAGGAATTCAGCAGAGCCAGCAGGGAATCCTTCCTATTCTCTGAATTAGCTCTTTCTTGGGCCTCTATCATTAACTACCATGGGAGCTAGCCTAGACATTCATCTTTTTGATCACTATCCTCAAGAACTGCTCCTTGGATCACAGAAGGTTTCCAACTGTAGCCATTATCTCTCTCCCTCAAGGCCCCCTTAGAGTTAGGTAGATCTCCATTCGTCTCATATCCCTTTCATCTTCCAAATGAAATATGTGCCCTAGTCAATCTTCTTGCTGTCCTAGAAACATCCTGTAATGAGGTCAACATATATTTTCTGGGTTTTTGTCAGATGCCTGCCCAGAGTTAACATCAAAGACGACAATGAAAGAGAGACAGAAATGGAAAGGCCAGGGAAGGAGAGAATTCTAGGATGGAAGGAAGAAGAGGTAGCTGAGAGAAAAGAGGAACAAGGGTTCAGGGTCCTCAGACACATCAGTGATGTTGAGAGGTGGGATATGTTCTAACTAAACCACCAGGCCAATAAAACTGTGTGCATGGGATCTAAGATATAATCAATCTTAGAAATGTGCCTGGAAGAAGGCAGGCTGTGTGTGTGTGTGTGTGTGTGTGTGTGTGTGTGTGTGTGTGTGTGTGTGTGTGTG